>CACRXK020016901.1:0-11018 GCA_902702795.2 Paramuricea clavata | reverse complement strand
TATTTATCCACCACCCCCCCCCCAAACGAAAATATGAAAATCTGTGTCTCTGGCATACATACAGTATGCCAGTATAAGAATCCTATATGCCGGGATAGAATCAGATTAGTTGTATCATGTAGATGGGCCTGTATCAAGGTGTGTGCAATTAACTTATAACAGAGTCAGAGATTTCACTAAGCCAAAAAATCATTCCACCCACGGTGGCAGGGTGGGAGTAATAACCCATTGAGTGGCGATGCACCCTACTTTAGCATTTTACTCTGTCTAACGCCAGACGATTTTACTCTGTCTAACGCCAGACGATTTTACTCTGTCTAACGCCAGACGATTTTACTCTGTCTAACGCCAGACGATTTTACTCGTCAAGGGGAGAGCGCTGGCGCTTAATGGGTTAACTGGCCTATCTGCCCATGTGTCTAGTTAACCCATTGAGTGGCAATGCACCCTGATGCAGCCTACTTTAGCATTTTACTTGTCAAGGGGAGAGCGCTGGTGCTTAATGGGTTAAGATGAAAAGGGAGGGAAATATTTGTATAGTGCGCATAATTATTGGATGATTTTATATCCAGACTCTATATTCGATGTACTACGTACATTAGGTTTTCAGAACAGTAGATTATCATGGGGATTTATTTGAGAGGGTGTGCTTTTTATACACATGGTTGTTAACTGTCACAGACATATAGACTTTCTTTTTGCTGAAAGGCCTATGACAATGTTAAATTACAGTAGTTAAATTATTGAGAGGGGGGAGTTGGGGAGGGGGGTTCAAACAGGGGGGTGATAATTATATAGTGCAGATAAACTTTTTGCAATTATGCATGATATATATATAATAAATAAAATTTCTTTTTTCATTGCCAATGTTGTGTGGTTTCATTTTACTATAACTTACCTCATCAGGAATACCATCCCCCCCCCCCCTTCACTGCCTCAAGGAGGGTCTGTATCTGTTTTTCTTTCTTTTTCCCCAAAAATGCAGGCTGACCCAAAGACTTCAAAATTTTACCCAGTTCCTTCCCTTGAAGGTTTCCCAATATATGTTCTTGTTCAGAGGGGGGCAAAGTTTTCAGATGGAGTAAAAACACGTCTAAAGAAGAACTGTCAAAATTGGTTCTCAAGGTTTGTATATGATGGTCCGTTGTCGTCTGAGTGGAAGATATTGTAGAACATTTTTTATTTGGTCGTCTGATTTGCTGTCGCAGAGCTACACTATTTTTGTTGGGTTTAAGGCCTTCTTTTTCCCGAATTATTTGTTGTTTGGATTTCATGAAAAAAGTAACGATTCTTTGCAACACAACAACTGATGTTCGTATATCCGAATTTGGTGTCAGTTCATTCCATCTACTTCGCAATTCCTTATTAGTTGACATTCGGTCAAGACAAAACTTTAAAATGTTTTCTTTTTCCCTAAGTATATTTTCCTGACTTAATAAACTTTCGGCTAATTTGTGCAGAAATATAAAAAAGGAATAACATGCTCGTAAATCCTAAATCTGTAGCTGTCATCTGGCTGTCAATGCGTCTGTCTTGCTGCCAAAAATCACTGGGGAATCTTCATCAACAGTCGCTTTCGCCGGCAGTTCATTTTGTCCCTTGAAGATAACATCCCTTGCCCTCTTTATTGCCCACCCAGCATGGTCCTGAATAGTGTCATTGTCCTGGTTTGCATCAATATAGCTTGTAGTTGCAGGGAGTGAATCCACATTCGATATATCTACTGTTGCATCTTGAGTATTGCTATTGGTACTGGTGAACCAGAAATGCTGGAGAATTTGCTGCAGTATTACATCCACTGAAGCAGAGCTGAGCTGTACGTTTTGACCTGAGCAAAAAATTAACTTTTCCCACGATTGTTTTACTGCCAAGTAGTGGATGCCATCAGATCTATTTCGTGAAAACGTTCTTTCGAGTGCTACTGCTCTCTGAACAACTGGTACATCTTCGGTCTCGTGAAAACAATCTTGAACGAGTTTTAAAACACTTTGTATAAAATCATCGACAACCTTAGTTTTACAGGTGTCAAGCAAAGCTTGCAAAACCAATGATATTACAATTCGACATTGGTTTGTAAACTTTGTCAAGCGTTTCGAGCAGAGACTTCAAAACATTTTTATTTATACTTGAAAGTACAGTAGAAAAATCTGCTAAAGAGTTGTATGGCAATGGATTTTTTTGTTCATTCTCATTAATATTTTTTTCGAAAGCTTCCTGCTCAAGCGTACCCACCATTTTGTTGTTAAACAATGTCGCCATGGCAACAGCAACGGACTCGTCACCATACCTCTGCATCACACATCGATCAGCGCTCCAATAGCCGTTGCACCGCCCTATATATAAGCGCCCTGCTCATGTCTGACAAACAACCTAAGATGAAAGTCCTTATTTCACCCTTTTTTAGCTATGTTGAATACCTGAATATTAGGTTATCTTTTTCATTTGAGCATACAGATAACATTTCTACACAATTAGTCCTTATGAAAGCTTATTTCAAACTAAAAAAAGCGATTGTTTTTTAGAGCCAGACTTCAAAAGAAAACGTGTGTCTGACATTTTATAGCAGCCTACATTGGAGCGCAAAATAATTTTGGCTAAAAACCGTTTCTTTCCAAACAGAAACATCAGAAAATTGAGCTAAAAGACCTACCTGATGTATGTTTAAAATGTTTTTCTCTTTATGGTGTTTTTCAGTGCTTTGAGTAGAGAAGTGAATAACTTTTGGTTTTTTCACCGCAATTTGCCTTTGAAAATGTCGGCTGTCATTGTCTGTGTTAAAAACACCTCAGAAAATTCCTATTTTCTCACCTTCCCATCCTTTGTTTATATTGAAAATAAATAAATTCTAGTACCATATGTCCTTTTAAAAAAATTTGAGGCAATTAAAAACTCCAAAGATGAACAAGCACTGTGTTTTGGCTTGCACATTTTGTTGAATTTGAACACTTAGTCACTGTTCTAAATTTCATGTTGTAAATATCTTGCCCAAAAAAAGCAAAGGCGTATTTTTTATAGTTTTTTATCGTTTTCTAATTCATATCCCAAAAGATGAAAATTGGTTATAATATAGATATGTACTAATTTAGTAAATGAATTTTTTTTTTGTTTTTATATAAATTTATGGAGATATTGCCCCTTTAGGTGATGAGTGACATGAAAAACAAAGTGTCACTGCTTTACAAATGAAAATTCTCATTGAAAAAACTAATGAGATATGTAGGTATGCAAAGTCATTTAAACTAAATTTGGTCAATCATATATTACTAATGTTTTGTTGAAAAGATCAGATTTTTTTGTGCAACTGTTTCTGAGATATTGCCATTTTGGTGAAAGCTCTTGAATTCAATCACGTATTCGCCATATTGCTTGCGCCTTAGGCAGGTAGAAACATTGTAGCAGCTTGCCGCTTAATGAGTTAATTAAAGGCAGTTTAGTTTTATAAAGAACACTTTAAAACGTTTTGCGAAGCGTAATATTATTGAGGGGAAGGGTATTTTCGTGACCTGTGATTAGCAATTATTCGTGCTTCGTGATTTGAAGAAATAACATTCTGTAAATCGTGGTTAATATGCGTGCCGTGAATTGTGAAGAGCTAAAAGGGCTAGCTAGGGTCTTGAATTCAGTACCAATATTTTACCCCAACTTGTGAATGTTTACATTTAAAACTCGGCCCAAATTTAATATTAATGTTAAAAAAATGAATAAATTTGCTTCCCGCCATTGTCTTTGTTGAGGTTTCTTCGTTTCATCGTAAACATTGTTCTCGTATACCTTCGTATCTCCTTGTGAACCATCGTAACACGCTTGTAATGTCTAATGTTAAAATCAGTAAAATGTGCTTGTGTTAACATCTATTTCTACTGTCTAGAAAATCGTTAAATAGTTTTAGACTTTGTTTATACGCTTCTGTGTTTCTAAAAATTGTGAAAATGAAATTTTGTTTTTTGTGACTTGTGAAATCTAAAAATGATCTTTGTGATTTCGTGACGAGACCCCCCTTGTCCCCCCTTGCCCCCCCCCCCATTATTGAAGTAAATAAATTGAAGCTTATATTACGTATAATACCATACCTTAGATATATATGTTGGGAAATTGATAATTTTGTAATTAAAAGTGATATTTTTAGGTGATTTTTCATTTGTAAGAATATTCTCAAAAAATTATCTTGTTACCATGACAACTACTTTAGATACTTCATGTTCGAAAAATACAATGGTTTTGTCAGCAAGGCGAGGGTTTCTGCATGCATTTATTTTCTAGTTATCCTTGTCAAAGGTCTAGAAGTGCCAAATTATTATATGCCAAAGACAATTATTGCTAAATTGTTGATATTAATAGTGCATTAGTGCACAATTTAGTACAGAATTTACTATAATAGATTTGAATTGATATTTTATTTTTTCTTTCCTTGCCAGAAACCAACATTTTGTATGTTTTTTATGCAAATTGAACGCGGCAAATTCAAAATTATATTCAACAGAAATTCAGACACATGGCTCAAGTAACAATCATATTTGAAGGAAACAAATGTAATTTAAGATATGTTAGGGAGCTGTCATAAATTCAACCTGGGAGGGGGATGGAAGGGAAAGTGCAAATCTTAAAAACAAATCATAGCCCTGCATCAGTTTGCAGTATAGTTTAATGGCCCCACAAAAAATGTTATTTTGGTTTCATAGCCCACATAATTGATCCATTAAAATTTGCATTCATACCACCAGCGCAGGAGAAAAGAGCTGCCAATGGGCCATTCCATTTAATAGATGGAAAATCCAAGGGGGGAGGGGTAAAAAAATTGAAAATTCCAATAAATAGGGTGACATAGATGATTCACTTAAAATTTTAAAAAACCGAGAGGGTATCGTAGATGAAATGCTCAAAAATGTTTGAAAATCCAAGGGGGGTGTATTGTAATACTTGACACTTTTTTTAAAATTTATCAGAAAAAAATTGTTACTATTAATTAAACTGTATTTTGTCTGTGTTACTGTTATAGTTATTTTAGTATTATTTTAGAATTTGGACACGCTAGGGAGTTGTGGGGCGGTTGATATATTGGAAAATTGTAAGGATATTATACTGAGAATATACGTTGAATATATATATTTAGTATTTTTGCACAAGTGAACATAACAAATCCTACAAGTTGATTGGTCAAATTTGACGTATTAAGCTGTTATATTCACCTACAGGTGAATATAACCAAACCGAAATTTTCAAAATGGTGGCCAAGCCATTTTACTGATAAAGAAATAAGTGAAATTAAAATAAATTCAGTCCCAAATAACACAAAAGACTTGTGTAAAAATACTAAGGCTTGGCCATATCAAACTTTGCGTGAACAAATAATTATCGTGTTTCGCGGTGTCATATGTCAAACTATACTGTAATATAATTTGTTGCAAAATTCGAGGTTTTTGCTATCGCGTTCGTTTCTTGCAAAAAACTGCGCAAAGGTACCACTGGATGTGAAAAATACGGGTTTTGATACGTCGTTTACATGTACTTTACTATGAAATTAATAAAACTTAGAGGGGGCAAAATGCAAATGTTTCATGGTATTTTTTCAGACTTTATTATAAGAATCGATCCGCATCAGGGGATAAGTTGAATGGATTGGGTCCTAGCTCTTTCTGCGTGTGCGTACAGCAAAAGGTACCGCGAAAATCAATTTTTTGTGTTTAATTTGGCGCATTTTGATACCTAAATTGATGATATTTATGCAAAATAGAAGGGGGCAAAATGTCATTGAAGTTCGGAGTATATCTGCTGTTGTCTGCCTTATTAATAATTCATCAGGTAGAAGCAGTTAGGGAAGATACACAAGGCGAATGCTCGGTTGATTCTACAATTCCTTCTGTTGTGTACGAGATAAACAAGTAAGATCAATTTGTTTACATAAATACGTAGACCTACGCAAATATGATTTGATTGCTCCTTGATAGAACTATTAATAAAAGGTATATAATATAGATTTTGATTATATTGTATGTTGTAGTTTCCTGCTATTTACATATTCGAACAGCAAGCAATCTGAAGATCAGAGCTACGATATGTGGTTAGCCTCGGTTGTGAATAAAATACTGCTGGATTCAGCCATTATTGGTATTAATGTGGGAAGCCGTTTACTGAATGTATTAAAGAAACGAATATGGCAAATGCAATCTGCACACAAAAAGGCAAGCAAATCAGGTGGCACACCAGCCAAAAGGTTGCTTAATACTTGGAAGAATACCAGCTACAAAGTAAACATTTATTATAGTGAAATTGAGGTGATGGATTTGTCCAAAAAGAATGAGAAATTACAAAAGGAAAAGCGATTGCTAGAGGACAAATTAACATTTGAATCAGTCAAACGAAGATGACTTGAAAAGGATATTGGTATTTTAGAAGAAACCATGAAAGCAAAGGAAATCAAGTACAAAGGGAAATTTAAGCAACTTGTTAAAAAATAGGAAGAATCAGTGCTAATAAAAAGGGTCGAGGTCCTGCTAGAAAAAAAGAGTTCAAGGACTACACAAAACAACACCAAGCAAGAGTCCGAAAGCAATTAAAAGAACAATGTGAAACTGGACTGTCATTTCTTGGGCTTTATGAATTCCTTCCATCAAAGGTTGAGTTGTACAACACAAGCTCTGGGGAAATTGAAAGTTTTTCGTTCGTCGAAGATGATGATGTGAATGGAGATGAGAAAGAGATGTCAGCAGATGAGGTAAATGATCTAAATACTTAGCTCTATTTGAAGGACAGGTTTCATATATCTAACGAGGCTTGGCATGAAATATCAATGAAGTCAGATGAGTCACCGTCACCTTGCTTAAATAGGATAATAAAACATATGAACGAAATAAATAAAAAGTGGAACCTAAAACCAACCTCAGCAGAGCAAGATGGCATACAAATGACTTTCTGTGAAAGTGTTGTTGAGCAAATCAAGCGACTAAGAGAAACTGGTGTACTCAATGAGACAGTGAAGATCAAACTGTTGAGACAGTGAAGATCAAAATCAGTGGGGATGGTACCAAGGTTGGGAAGAGAATAAACATAGTCAGTATTACCTACACAATCCTAAATGAGAAGAATCGAGCGAATGAGTGAAAAGGGCAATTACCTTTTGGCAGTAATCAAAACAAAAGAAATTTATGACACATTAGCTGAGAGCTTATCAAATATTATTGAGGAAATGGAACAAACAAAAAGCATTAATGTTGATGGCACAACATATGATCTAGAGTATTTTCTGGGTGGTGACTGGAAATTTTTGGCATGTGTCTGTGGAATTGGTGGTGCAAATGCTAATTATGCATGCATATGGTGTACATGTCCCAAAATTGAAAGGCATAACATGGAAAAATCATGGTCCATTTTGGATCCTGGACATGTACACCATATGCATTTTGGAGCAAGGTCTTTAGAAAAAATTGAAAAATTTTCTAAGACAAAGAAGTATAATTGTAATCATGCACCCTTATTCTCATTTATTCCAATAAGTCGTGATGTTATCATAGATACACTTCACCTCTATCTAAGAATAACAGATAATCTTATAAAGCTACTTATTAGGGAGCTGAAAAGAGCTGATGCAATTGAAAGGAAGAAGCTATTCACAGACAATTTTCCTAGGGACAAGTATAAGCACATGGCTGAATATGAAAAGTAACTTCAAAGTCTCGGGATCCCATTTCAGTTCTATGTTGGTAAAGAATCAAAGCAGCTGGAATACAGAGATTTAACTGGGCCAGAAAAGCAAAAACTTTTCAAGAATATCGATATTTCATCCCTTTTGCGAAATTGTTCTCACAGCGAAATAATACAACAAATTTGGAATGACAAATTTGGAATGAATGGATTTAAAGCAGGACGTGAAGCTTGCTGATGTAGACAAATTCAAATCAAATGTCAAAATGTGGAAGAACAAATTCCTAACTGTTTATCAAACAAAAGATGTGACACCATATATGCATGCATTCAGCTCACATGTTCCAGAATTTCTTTCTCTATATGGTAACATTGAACTATTTACTCAACAAGGTATGGAAAAGTACAATGACATTACTTCAAAAAGCTTCTTTAGGTCAACTAATCACCAAGGTATCTCTGCCATTAAGCAATTATTTTTTAAAAGAAAGCGAGTACAGCTTTTAGAGGCTGCTGGATGCGCTAGAATGAAATGAGGTTACACTTGTTCTAATTGTAACACTGCAGGCCATACAATTAAGACCTGCACTGTAAAATGTAGCAGCTGTAATCATGGGATATGCTGTTCACATTTTACTAAAATCGATGGTAAATATAGAAAAATTGCATAACTGTTGGGTATTAATTAAGCACATATGGCAATCAATTTAGCACAGCATGACCATAAGCATTTGTACATGCAGTACATAAGGTAGTGCCAGACCTCATTTTTTGCCAAGTGCATGCACAATAAAACCATATATATAATTATGTATTATAATTGTATTATACAAGTTCTTTGTATGTTTGCATGGTGATAAAATATAATAGTTTTGTTTGTGGAAACACCACGTAAATAAATTGCAGTAATAAATTTACGTGGTGTTTCCACAAACAAAACTATTATAATTGTATTATATGTCTGACAAAATTGTGCACAGAACATCATCAGCATGATTTGCGCACAGCACAGGAAAATTGGTAATTTAATATGTAACAATACAATAATATAAATGTAAGTAGCTAGATTTGCTAATGTCTTTGATTGTACTGTATTTTGTTCCCATCACCTCGCACAAATGTAAAAATTACTTGAGGAGTATCCTCAATCTCAGATTTAATGTATTTTCCATCACCTAATTTTTTGTATTCAACAACAGAAGATTTCTTGCTGAGCCAAAATGCGGTTGTCTTTTCAATCACATAAGCAAAATCCCCATTTGTATTGAATATTCTTTCATCCCATTTCAAGCCAAGAACGGCGTCGAGTAACCTGTTTGACGGTAAGTGGTATACAGTCCTTCCCTTCTCCTTTATCCCTAGCAGGAAATTGCCAAGCACATGCATGAAAACATCCTGGCCAACATCAACTTCAACTCGAACATTTACGTTGTCCCGTCTGCCGGAGTAAACCTTCCTTTCTACCTCATACAAATTTTTATCCTTTCTAATCATTTTTGCAACTTTACTTCAGGACACGCTAGATTCATATATCAAACACTTTGGCAAACGCGAAATGCGCCATGGTCTTTCCGCCATGTTGATTTTTAAATTTTAATTGCTATTACACAATTCTTTAGTCAGTGGAGGCTGGGCGCTAGTTTAAACAAATGTTCAAAGTATAAGACGAAAGTTTGATGTCTGTGATTATCGGGGAATATTCACCTCGACTTCGTCTCGGCGAATATTCCCTGATAATCACCTCGCCTTCGGCAAATAATTGTTAAATATATATATATCTGGAAACCGGTCCGGTTTACATATATACAGTTCTTAGTTTATAGAGTTCTATATAAGAACGGGAAAGATTCTTTTTATTAATAACAACTATTTTTCTTAAATCAAAGGGACCTTCGCCCAAATTAAAAGGGCATCTTTGCTTCCCTTGCCCTTCCTGGTAAAGGGCAAGAGGGGCCTCCATCCCTCCTGCCTCCCCAGTCCCTGCATCCCTGTTTAATATAAATAGGCTAATAGCTGGAACTTTTTTTTGCATGCTAAGGGACGGATCATTAGAAAAGTGATGCGGGGCGACCAAAAAAAAAATTATCCCCAGAAAATAATTAGGGGGAAAAAAATCTTCCCAGGCATAGTGCAAAAAAATAATTCCTAGCTTGGAAAATAGGCCTATAAATTTCACTTAAAAAAATATTTCCAGCCATCTCAAGTGAGAAAAAAAAATAACTTCTATAGGTGTACAAAAAAAAATTGCCTCTTAGAACCCCCCCCCCCCATCACTTTGCTAATGGTCCGTCCCTAAATTGTATAAATATTTACTGTAATAACAGCGCACGCAATAAAGATCAAACTTAAGAAGGAAGACGAAGTTGTTGCAGTGATATTTGTCGATGACGAGAATGTAAAATTAATACGACGAAGGTAACAAATGCACACAGAGGTGGTTGAACTGCTTCCAAGTTCATACTAATCTCCTACGCAGCCTGTTCGCGGATCCGAGGTTTTCTCCCCACTAACAGGCTGCTCACTGCAACAACACATTCCATTCCGATTGTTTCAACTTGACCAATCAGGAAACGCCAAATTCAGTAGTGACTAATTAATTGTTCAGTGCTAAATATATCTCAGTGTTTACTGCTGTTAACATATTAACCCATGACTGACGGCGAAAAGTGTTTCCTTTGTTCCGAAAACAGGACAAATAATGATAGATTATTTCTATATTTGTTTTTGGGAGAAGTGCCCTTGATATAGCTGATCTGATCAAGGTATCAGTATAAAATGTTGATGTGAACAATATTCTGACAGTAACGATTTATTTGTTTGCAAAAACGTAGGTTATGAAATCGCTGTTCAGGCTGAAAGTTACCTCTAAGACATAATCCATGGACCCAGGTTTTATCGTTCCTATATTCCATTCCTAGCTCCTTAGAACTGAGTAAAACTGTAGAGGATACCTACAATACATTGGGGAAAGCGTAATACTGTATGGGCCTCTATCGAGAGTCACTATATGGCAGTTATGAAATGCAACCCATCCGCAAAGTGCTTGACATTGTTTCCAGAGAAGTTAGCGAAATAGTATTTTAGAAAGAAAAGGCAGGTGTAAAAGTCGGACCGGATCGCCAGTACGGGTCGGATTAGGTCGGATCAGGTCGGATCTTTAGAAAATTTAGAAATATCAGGATATTCCGGGAAATGTTACTTACACAAATGGAAGTTTGCATCTTTCCCGCGTCATTTACACAGCGTGGCAAATCGGAAAAATGGATAGAACAGGTTAGGGGCACTTTAAAAGCCTTTACTTGTGTTGGGAAAATGTTATGGAAAGACGGTGAATTATACTTTAAGCTTTGCTTTATATTAGTCGAGTCCCATTGTTTAAC
>CACRXK020016900.1:0-11020 GCA_902702795.2 Paramuricea clavata | reverse complement strand
AACTGCTGAGCAAGTTGTTGTCAAGTGGTCAAATGCCCGGCCGGACCGTCAAATTCCCGACCGGGCTGTCAAATTCCCGCCTGTACGGGGGTAATGTTAAGTCAAATGCCCTGGGTTTGCCCGGGAGGGGGGGGGGCTGATCGCGGTTGGATTTGACTCGTACATAATTACTTAATAAACATTACTGTTTATGCAAAGGCGGAGCTAACGTTACTTGACAAGAGCGAAACGTGGGTGCATTTCGTCCCTTGATGTGTTGTGCTGAGTCCCTCCTTTCTCCCTAGGGACTGCTTGTACATTGAGTGTCTACATACCTTCAAAATGTATCTCACTATGTCTGCCTGGCCACATGTGACAGCGCAAAACAGCAGTGACAACTGCTCTTTGTTTTTCAGCCCAGACGTCTCGAGATTTTGTTCCTCAACTAAATATACCAATACATTCAAACACCCTAATCTTACTGCATCAAATGCAAAATCCTCTATCGACTTTGAATGCCATTCTGAAGAATCGTCTGTATCATGGTTTGGCAAACCGTGTCCTATCAAAGATGCATAAAATTTCACCAACGCCGTAACTATGGATATTAACGCAAATGCACGAACTGACAAAATCCAATGAATCTGCTCAGGGCTTTTTGTTGCAAATTTCACGTTTGAAAGGAGCGTACGATACCTGTCCTTTCGGCCAGACGCAAGCGTCGCTAAGGTATTCAAAACAAACATACTACTTTGCGGACCGCATATTTTCGACGGATACTCCCAAACGATTAGCAAAAAGAACAACATCACATCTTGTTGCGTCACCTTTTTACACCTAAGTCCATCTTGTACAGAAAACGCTATTTCATCCAAAATGATTCCAACTTCCATTTCGACCAGTTCTCCCTGTTTTTGACGATCCATTTCCGTGAGCCAAAATTTTGCAAACCGTACAAAAAATTCCTTTGTCGAAACCCATTTAGAAAGCCATTGTACGCATTCGTTTGAGCGATGTAGCCAAGAGCTTACCACAGATCCATCAATGTACTGCAGTATACAATTACATTTTTGGTATACCAAATTTGGCTCCATTGAATCTGTTTTATTGATGACACATTCTTTGCTAGTTTTTGAAGAATTAATAGCCGGCAAGGGCTTAAAATGACCATTTCTAAGACTAGTTCTTGGTTGTTCGATGTCTTCAGCGGGTTTTATTAAACACGTTGGTAGCTTTACGTCTGGATGTAACGACGAATTTTCTCCATTTTGAAATAAGTACTTGTGTCCAACTATTTCGTCTCGTTCGTCGCTTTCATGAAGCCCATCTTCGCCATGAAAGGACAGTCGAGATATATTGATCAATTCACGAAGATCTTTTACACTTCTAGACATTTCCAAACCATTAAATATTGAGATTGGAATGGAAAGTGTTTGTTCGAAAATTTTGACAAATTTTGTTATCGTTCCATTATATTGCACCTTACATGACGTACGCAAGGATAATAGCTATCCTGGAATACTTCATGTAAGGTGTAATATTGTGAACGCTACAATCAGCCAGATTAGCAACCTCGTCCCCAGGGTCTTGTTCGTGCATGGGACGAGGTTGCCAGATTAGGTGAAATAATGTTAGGCCTTTTTTCTTTTTGTAAAATTTCGTCAATTTTGGAGAAATTTTAGTAATGGAATTTTTTTGGACACACGGCGTTCCATAAACTTAGTCAACCTAATTGGCTTGTCGAAACCATTATTGCATTTTGTTTTTGACGAAAACACTTATTGTGCTAATCCAGCTTCTAATGAGTAATGCTACCATTTGCAAGTTGCAACCAAGCGTTGAGCTTGCAAATTTTTTCACGATATTTACGATTCAGAACGTTACGTTTCCTTGTTACGTCACGTTTTGGGCGTGTAATGCATGTACACTTTTCTTAAATGCGCGTCGATCGATATCTTTGACCAGTATTTAATTGAAAAGAGTACATTACACGCCCAAAACGTGACGTAATTAGAAGGTCTGAATGGGGTTAACTGACTACAGACATTTGCCTGAATATTTGACTGACAACTGACAAAATATCCTAACTGACAAATGATGAAAAAATGATGAGTCCGCATTTTGCAGTAACTGACTACTGACAGCTTGCAATATATCGCACTGACAACTGGCTTAAATTTTAGCTGACAACTGACACCCGACGACCCCCATGAAGACCCTCTAATTAACGAGGAAACGTAACGTTTTGAAACGTAAATATCGTGAAAAAATTTGCAAGTTCAACGCTTGATTGCAAATGGTAGTATATTGATCACCTCCCCCCCCCCCCTTCATGAAGTGCATATATTGTCACCGCAGAGTGCAGACACTTATCGAAACAGGGTGAGAGCGAAATTAATTTGGTAAAATTTTTCTCGATTAATATTTAGTAAATTTTGAGCACAAAGTTTAGTAATAACCGCTGGGAAAATATGGTCACACAGACATGTGACGAACGCAGAAATAAGCAGGAAATAAACATAGAAAACAGGAAACAAACAAACGAACATTGATACGGATTTTCGAATCTTTTCAGTTGTTTTGATCACCAATCGTTGTTTTCGATGATAGAAAGTGTTGGACCATTAAATCCCAAACGTTCCGAGTACTTTTATCCAGAATTTGAATGTTTCAAGCCAAATGGGGGACTCTAACCCTATGTACAGTACGCCTGTACCTCAACCCCCTCCCCTGTCCCCACCTCCCCTGGGTTTTCGACCTATTTCCTTAGGACCTTTTGAAAGAGTGATTTTTCAAGTGCATATATGACATGAAATTTCTTATTTTCTTGAATGAGCTGTAGTGTAACTTATTTTTCAGTTTCTTGTTTTTGTGGTTTGTTCCCGAGATATTTCAATTTGTTTGATATGTAAATGAGTGTGAATATGTCCGGTAATTTATGACGTCACATTGGTTATAAATGTATTACAGTAACTCTAAAAACTGTAGATATCAGTTCACGTTTTTCTCTAGTGTTTCATCACATTTACCAGTGAGTGAAATTTGAAATTATCATCTTGGATGATAGCAGTGATATTCAACCATTTTGAAGAGCTAGCTTTCACCCAATGTACATATTCACATCATGTACATATCAAACAAATTGTAATATCTCGGGAACAAACCACAAAAACAAACTGAAAAATAAGTTACACTACAGCTTGAAGAGTTCTTTCATTCAAGAAAATAAGAAATTTCATGTCATATGCACTTTAAAAAATGTAACATATTTCAGCAGATTATTATAATTTATTTAAAAGAGCTACAAGAAAGTTTACAAATTATCATTTACATCTAGATTTAAATTATTTTAACAATAATAATCAATGTCTTACTTAATTTTAGTACTATATATAAGTTTATATATTATTACAATACAAATCTACTGGCAAAGCTTTTGGAAACAATCCTTGCACGCTTGAAAATTTTCTGATTCGTCTGTTACAAGTCATTCACCACAGACGCGAATGATAAGAAATCATATCATTTCCTTTGCCAGTGTTCATCCAAACGGATTGTGAACTTAAATAAGTAAATATAAACTTTATATGATCACTGCCGCATAAAATATGCATTATGTTAATGTTCAATGTTATGACTAAGACTATATTCTGTGACTACGCCTAAACTTTAAAAGATTTCCAAGAAAACCTGGAAATTAACTTGAATGAAATGTCTAAAACCATAACTACATATACAAAATGCAACGAATTTTGCATTTTAAACCATATAATTTCTAACTACAGACTACACTTCACCATGCAAGACTTATACAGTTACAGCTTCGTTTTTGAGATGATATAGTTAAATGAAGAGATTTCATCTCTGTCCGGCCAGACAGCTAAATCTACTGAGACACAGCGAGTCCTAACAACAATAAGCTGAAGTGCTTTTGGTCTGAACTACCTGAAAAAGATTACTTCGATTCCCGAGGTATTTAACTTTGTTTGATATGCAAATATCATCAACATGACATCACACTGCACGAGATTTTTGAAGAGCATCACTAATTTTGAAATCGGTTAAAATATACCACACACATAAAGATACCGAGGCCTAATGATTAAATGGTTTATGCCCATATGAGCACAATTTTAAATATTTGTTATCGTTACCCCAAAAGACAAACACTCTGTTATAGAAACTCATTACGCAGTGTGATGTTGGACTGATGATATTTGCATGTCAAACAAAGTTGAATATCTCGAGACGAAAGAGACGTACAAATATTCTACCGCATATTTGTAACGCAATCAAGAAAGGATTGTGTGAAATTTCGTGTCATATAAGTACGTTAACATTCTCCCGTAACATGAAAAGGCATGTACATGTTTTTCTGTTTCTCTGTAAAACATCGAAATATTCTTTATCGTTTTCAGGTAGTTGAGGCTCAAACCACGAGAAGCCCTCAAGTGTGAGTTACTGTACCATCTATTTAACCAACCTATTTTAATAACTTCGCTCTATATAGTAAAATAGCCATTTATCATTCTCATCACCAAATCGTAAACGAGATCCGCTCATTTTATAAACGAGTCCAACCTTTTCTTCCAAACTCGTTCCTCCAAAGAATGGCGTTGTTTCCACCAGAACTATAGTTTAACAAACACATATATTCATGTTTGTCTCTCGGTAAATATAAGAGAGCAATATAGATCCAAATCTTCCAATATTTACACAGCTACATCTTTCAACCCAAGAGAATGCTTCTACTTTCTATAGATTAAAAATCCTTGATCATTTGTTTCACCAAATGTCATCATCAAACCGCAATATTTGTTTACAGTATATCTTTCGTTTCAAAACCATTCTTCTCGGTTTCCGGAGTTTAAAAATCTATGACCACAGTTTAAAAATCCATGACTTTTTGTTTCATCAAGGCAACTGTAATGTTTAAAAGCCAATGGACAAGGATGCATCCAACAACAATCTTCCTATATCTTTCTATATCCAAAAGCAATGTTTCCACTTTCCACGGTTTAAAAATCTTTGTGGATTTGCTTCACCAAATTTAGTTAGACAAATTCCGGTTCTTCAACAGTCTTGTTAGGTCTTCGATCATCGTTGTAAGCACCGATTAAAGAAGCTGCATCTTCATCAAAGCGATCTTCGCCGTACTCATCCAGACTGTCGCGATCTGGGTCTCTGTTTGGAAGTGATCCTCCACTGTCTTGTCTGTTTACACCATTACCATTTTGTCTAGGGGGAAAAGATCGCATTTAAGTCAGGTGACACTCAATGGCAGAGGACACAGCACGACATATTCGCAGCGGGCTAATTCAGGTTGCTACCATATTACCATTTCATACAAATTTGCTTCATTTATAAGACTACAAAATACCAGTGCTTTCATATTTTTGGTACATGTTCATGAATGTGGGCTACCTTAAAGTGATGTGATGTCGTACAGAACTCACTGCTGAGTTAAGCATGGTTAGATCATGCAGAGGTAGTACATGTTCTTGAATGTGGGTTGCCTTAAAGTGATCTGATGTTGTAGAGAACTCACTGCTGAGTTAAACATGGTTAGATCATGCAGAGGTAGTACATGTTCTTGAATGTGGGTTGCCTTAAAGTGATCTGATGTTGTACAAAACTCACTGCTGAGTTAAGCATGGTTAGATCATACAGAGGTAGCACATGTTCTTAAATATTATTATACAAAAGTGCCCATCTGACACCAATCGTACCTTGCTGGTTTCATTGGGTATGCGTTATTGTAATCAGGTTCCTCCCCAACGTCCAGAATTCCAGCTCTCTTCTTCTCACGTTTCCCAACTATTGAAAATATTCGAGAAAAAATGAAGTTCAGTTCAGTTCAGTTCAGTTCAGTTCAGTTCAGTTCAGTTCAGTTCAGTAAGGTATATGTATTACAAAGGTTTAAGACGTGAAAACGTCAGCTGTTAAAAAGATGAAACGTATCAAATACTAACCAGGATATCTCTCGCCTCTCTTCCTGGTCACCAACAAAGCAATGAGAAGAATTATGAGAAGGAAACAAACGATAACCACAATTGCCACAAACCAGGATCGCTTGTAAACAGGATTGTTGTTTTGAGCCTTTGCTAAAATATGAAAAAGTTGAACGAACGTTAACTTGTGTAAGTATCAAGTTACCCTGACATTGGACAAACCAAATGGACTAACTTTATTTATACTGGATATAGCTTTACCAGATCTAAACTGTTCTTCCTAGAGGTTCAGTAAGGGTCATCTCTTATTGATCCGGTGTTACTACAGGAGGAAACCTAAACTAACTAACTTTATTTATACTGGCTAGCTCTATCAGTTTCTAAACTGTTCTTCCTAGAGGTCCAGTAAGGGTCATCTCTTATTGATCCAGTGTTACTACAGTCTACAGGAAGAAACCTGAACTAAACTAATTATATTGGATAGCTCTGTCAGTCCTAAAATGTTCTTCCTAAAGGTGCAGTAGGACTGTAAGAGTCATCTCTTATTGATCCAGTGTTACTATGGAAGGAAACATAAACTAAACTAACTTTATTTATACTGGATATATTAATTACTAGCTCTGTCAGTTCTAAACTGTTCTCCCTATAGTGGTCCAGTAAGGATCATCTCTTATTGATCCAGTGTTACTACAGGGGAAATATAAACTAAACTAACATCATCTATACTGGATAGCTCTATCAGTTCTACTCACGACATGGTAGAAGCAAGATAAAGGGCCAATATTGCTTCAGAAAAATACTTACGAGCGACACCTTCTCCAGGTTTCACAATTTGAATATCGCTCTCAACACTCCGGCCTTCCTCGTTCACAGCGATTGTAGCCATTTCATATTCCTTGTTTTTATCCAGATCATATATTTCCACGTAGGGCTTGCTGCGAGGTTCGCCGTTTGGTCCGAATAGCACGTCAACAGCCTTCGTTTCTTTCCACTTGCCATTTTCACCTAAATTACACGGAATTGTTAGTGAAACTACATATATATGTTATGTTCTGTGGCTTATTGTTTATCCGGCCAGAGAGTACTGGTGTCCGACCCAACTGTAACTTTGTCCGACGTAAATCAAAATGTACCCTAGTCCAGGACTAACTAACCTAAGTGCGACTAACCACTAATATGATTTTGGTATGTGTAATATTTGGGTCATTCGAAAAAGAAATGTAATATATCTTTATAGTAAAAAATCCAATCTTTATCAACTTTTTCACTGTCAAAGTTTCCGGATATGATGTCATTAGGTGAATGGACCATTTGCATTATAGACTGAATTTTGATCTAGAGAAAAATTTCATCACAGCTTGAAAGAACATCACAAAATTAGTAATATTCCAAAGTTTCGTTGCGAAATGTTGTAAAATGCGGATAATATAGCCTTGCGAAATTTGCCGTTTTTCAGTCATTTTGTATTACGCACGGGAAATTGACAGCCCAATCGGGTGTTGGGGCATCAATACAAAATGACTGAAAATTGCAAATTTCGCAAGGCTATATTATCCGCATTTTACAACATTTCGCAACGAAACTTTGGAATATTACTAATTTTGTGATGCTCTTTCAAGCTGTGATAAAATGTTTGTTTAGACTTGTTGAGATCTAAATTGTAGTCAAAAGGTGAAAGGTCCATTATATTCAGCAATTTGTCAACAAGTTGTGAGTGACGACCTTGTAGCAACTTGATTAAATAACAGCATTGTTACAACTTGTTGACAAGCTTGCTACAAACCTGTTGCGAACACATCTTGTTGACAAGTTGTCAGTGAGATTGTTACCTGGAATATTACTAATTTTGTGATGCTCTTTCAAGCTGTGATGAAATTTTTGTCTAGACTTGTTTAGATCAAAATTTAATCTATAATGCAAATGGTCCATTGCAAATTAGTTTTCCTTTGTTTTTTGTACCAAAACTGAACTGAAGGTCATCGGTCCATTACAAGGTCCATTACTCTTATACGAGGTGTATAAGAAAAAGGTAATTTAACTTTGGATCACTTTATATCAGATCGCAGTTGGTCATTATTTATCGCAATCATTTCATAAAGGTGACAACTAACGTATTGATGAATAATTAACAATTATTGGATGAGGTTTTTGTGATATGCGGAATAATCGACGCTTACCGAGACTTTGATAATTTTGATAATTTGAAGAAGAATAAACATAGTATTAACGCATGAAAAACTTTATTTATGAAAACCTATCCATACTCACATTTTTTCTACGTTTGTTCAAAATTTTGCTTTGTTTGTGTTAAATAGATACCGCTTGCTAATCATCGCAGGCTCATTTGCAGATAACTCAGTTATCTGCATGCTAGCAGATAACTGAATTTTGTGTAGGTTGCGTGATTGCGCGATTTAACTGTAAGCTATTAACCAATCAAATTACTTTTGCCAACTACAATGTATAATAATATTAACTAACGCAGGAAAATATGTCAAAATTGGATTACTTTTTAAATATACACCCTGTATTAGCTGTTTATGGTATAAGATATGGCATATTTTAATCACAAACCTTTAACGCGATAGAGAACAATGAATTTTTCCGGGAATCCTTTCTCCGGCTTTCCTTCTTGGAATGTCACATTGACTCCGTTTTCTCCGAAGCCCTTGAGCACTGGAGCCTTAGGTTTTGCAGGAGCTGAAAATATTGAAACATTCAATATTGAAACATTTAATATTGTCTAGTGAATACAAAGGCAAGCTGCACTAACTTTATTTCTACTGGATAGCTTGATCAGTTCTCCCTAGAGGTTTAAGTCTGGTTTCAATATGGTCGCGTAACTGTCGCGAACGTGTCGCCAAGTGTTCGTCGTGAATTACTTTTTATGCTTGTTTCCTTATCGTTGCAACTGTCGCAAGTTAATTTCGTACCCAGGGATCGTACAAGCAGCTGGCGACAGTTGTAAAAACACAAACACGTACTGTCCCACCAAAGGGGAACTTTGTCTCCCCCCCCGCCTGATTGTCGCCACACTGTCGTGTTTCTGTTTCCATTAAAACATAACCGTCACGACACGAGGCTGTCGTAACTGTCGCCGAGATGGAACTCGAGTCTATCTCGACGACACTGTTGTAACTGTCGTGAACTGTTGCCAGCGTGTCGCGACAAGACTTTTCTTCATGTCTCCATTTGGTCGAGAACACTACTCTGACGACAATTACAACACGTTCGCGACAATTACGACCATATGGAAACCAGGCCTAAGCAAGGATCATCCCTTATTGATCCAGCGTTAGACATTAGACCGTCAGTTAGGGTCATCCCTTATGGTCCAGTATTATTTACATTGGATATAGCTCTATCAATTATAATTGTTCTTTGTTGTGAGCAAGTATCATCTTATATTGATCTAGTGTTACTACAGGAACACACCTAAGCTGCTCTACTAAACTGTTCTCCGAAAAGATATATAAAGTGCATGTTGATGCCATAGAAATAATAGATATAGAATGTGCAGCGCTGTGCAGCGCTCAAACCAACTGGGCTACTGTAGAGAGTCCAGTTGTCGAGCTCTAACCACAAGTTCATGTACATATACTAGGGTACCGCCGTGTATAGGTTGCGAAGCAATATCAAGATTTTGTTGACATCTCAATCTGCTGAATAATAGTTCTACATAAATACATAATACCCAATCTCACGCACAAATACTGTACCTACCTTGAGGAGACTTCGTGGTATCCATGACACGCCGTCTGACTCCAAAACCAGCCTTAGTTTTGGCTTGAATGTACATAACATAGTCTTTCTCAGGCATCAGACCAGCAAAGACGTACTTCCTAGCGGCACCGTCTAGAACGGCATACCTGGGCTGTGCATCTTTATCGATGGAAACATTATAACCAGTGATGAGGCCGTTTGGTCGGCTTGGTTCCGACCATTCCAGTTTGATAAATTTAGCATACGGCGTCGATGTAACATTGTCAATTCTTCCAGGCTTCCCGTGGTCCGTGGACACTGCTATACTACTCAAAGGGCCCAGGCCACCGCTGTTGTAACCACGTATTGCGACACTGTATCGAGTATAAGGCTTAAGACCATCTAATCGAATATTATTCTTACCGCCAGAGATATCTACCTGACAAGGATTCTTCTCGTCGCATTCATTCGCGCTAATCGATCGCCGTGATTTTGAAGATTGCGACACTTGAACTTGATTGTACTTCAGCTGATACAAGAAAATAGATAAACATATTAGCAGTGATCTCGAAATCAGGGGCGATATAGACAGGGGGTGGAAAAAACAGGCGAGCACACTGTTAAACAGCTGCAGGAAATTCGTTTGAATGAAGATTTGTTATTGAAAATTTCAAGGAAACATTAACACCTATGTCCCATTATGGGCGCAACAACATAGGGTTGACAGACATTATTGCTTTAATTTAAAACCATGATCAGCTAGAACAGCGAGTCGCCTTAATTTATTAAGAGACGCGCGAGAGAGTTGAAAGATGTCTCCCACAAACGTAAAAACGCACAAGTTGTTACGTGTAGGCAAACAAATTGTTACAAATCTGTTCACAAGTTGTGTTCGCACTGCTTGTTCCCAGTTGTTGTAACAAGTTTGGAACAAGCTGTTAACAACTTGTAACAAGCTTGTTACAAAGTTGATCTAACAAGTCTGGTACAGTCATGATATAACAAGAATGTTACAAGGTTGACGACACAAGGTTGTAACAATGCTGTTACATCATAGGACTGTATTGGAAATGTTGGAACAACCTTGCAACAAATCTGATAATATCAACAAGGTTGTCACAAGTTGTCAACAGCTCGTTCCAAACTTGTTGACAAATTGAGACAAGTAGTGCGAATACAACTTGTTGACGCCTTGTACGTTAGCAGACTTGCTACAAAATGATTGTCTTGATTAATCTTCTGGCTGACACCCAAATCTACAAACCAACAACGCACATAAAACCGCACAAGTTGTAACAAACCTGCAGCAGACTTGTAGCAATGCTGTTCCAACAACTTGTCAACAGGATGTGTTCGCACTGCTTGTTCCCAGCTTGTTGACAAGTTGT
>CACRXK020016899.1:0-11020 GCA_902702795.2 Paramuricea clavata | reverse complement strand
GTTCATTGTCTTAACAGATACAGCTCGTTCGGTTTCCGGTACCTTCTCAATTACACGACGATCGTTGGAAATCCACTTTGTTAGACGAAACTTTCCCCTCTGGCACAGCTCAACCAATTCATTGCAAAGCTTAATAGCTCTCGTTACCGAATCAACAGACTTAAAGAAGTCGTCCATGTAGAAATTACGTTCAACAGCAGCGGCTGCATCAGGAAATTCGTGTTCGTTATCCTTGGCATTTCGACAAAGTGCATAATTAGCGCAGGTAGGAGCACACTTAGCTCCGAATATATGCCTTTGATATTGGTAAGTTTCTGTGTCCGAGTCAGTAGAATCACGCCACAAGAAACGTAGTACCGTTTGATCCTCTTTCGGCACAGCGACTTGACTAAACATTGCTTCAATGTCCGCTGATAATGCAATCTTTTCTTCACGGAATCTCATAAAAATTCCCGTTAAGGAATTAAGTAGATCAGGACCAGTTATAAGATGATCGTTAAGTGAGGATCCTTGATATCTACAAGCAGCATCGCAAACTCGTCTAACCTTTCCAGGCTTATTTGGATTCAAAACCGGATGATGCGGTAAATACCATTGCTTCTCTTCAATAGCACCTTCATTAAGAACAATCCTTTTAACATATCCTTTCTCCAGGTCCCTATGGATAGTCTCTTTGTATGCTTCAGCGAGGTTCGGATCACGTTGTAATCGCCTTTCCAACAATGCAAGGCGATGTTCAGCTACTGTTCGATTATTCTGCATAGATCCACCATTCTTCCAGAGGAGTGGAACTTCATATCTACCATCGACTTTCTTTGTTGTCTCTTCCAGGATCCGCATTGCATTCTCATCTTCAACCGACCTTTGGGTTTCCACGTCATACTTGCATCCAAATTCCTCAGTACGCCACCACAACTTTACTTGGTTGTGAAGCTCTTCATCAGGTGAACGAACATAAGCATGGAAGATACCCTCGGATGTCCGAATATAACCCGGAAGAGGTCCAGTTATCGTCCAACCAAGCTTTGTACGAATTCCAACTGGAGTTCCTCTAGGACCACATCGTGTCTCAATGGGTAAGATAATGTCTAGACAGTCACTACCAATAAGCAACGAAACATCACAACTACTCGCTTCCGGTATGTCTATTTCCTTTAGATGCGGCCATTTAGACTTTACATCCACCAAGTTCACCTTCTGCTGGGCAATATTCAAGTGCTCAACAACCAATGCTCCGTTCACATCAAAACGTGGTGTCACCATATTGACTGCACTTACTTGAGTATTAACTCGTCTCGAATTCAGTTCAGAAGTTCCCTGAATTCCATTCAATATAATTCGTTCCTCTGAACCTTCCAAACCAAGCTTTTCAGCAACACTAGATAAGACCAAACTGCATGTACTACCACTGTCCAGCATTGCATGGGTGTTCAAATATCCATTTGGACCATGTACAGTGACAGGTATAACCTGGAGTAAGACCGGCATACCCCTTTTGACCTGCGAACATTGTTTACTTTCAAACGTTGCTCCAATGTTCTCTTCTCTTTCAGGTGGTTTATTTCCAGAGCCAGGTTCCTTATTTTCCATTCTGTGTAAAAGACTGTGATGATATCCTTTGCATCCATTTATTTGACACTGCTTTCTTACAGGACATTTGTTTGACCAATGTTCCTTACTTAAACAGCAAAAACATAGTCGATGTTTCCTAACTTCCACAAGTCGGTCTTCGACAGATAAACTCTTGAACTTCGCACATTCACTAAGGCTATGTTTACTTCCATCCAACATTATGCATGATAATACAGTTTGATTTTCTCCTCTATTTGATGGGCCATACTGCTTTTGGTATTTGCTCTTGAAATTCTTCTTTGATGACCTTGCACACTCATCATAAATATCAGCTTGCCCTTTGAGCCAATCTGAAAACTGGCTCAAGTTTGGACGGTCTAGTTTGCCATCCTTGACATGTTCTTTCCATTTTAGTAGCAGTTCATTTGATAACTTGTATGTAGCCAACGACAGGTTTGCTTCCGCATTAAGATCACTCACATAACCAAATCTTGACAGCGTCCATACAGTAGTTGACACAACATCAGAGTAGCTCCGAACACTTTCTGGATCATTATCTTGTAAGCGATTGAAGGTTCTCAACTTACCAAGAGTGGCTTTGATGACTAATGATGGTTTACCAAATCTGGATTCCAGCTCAGACATTGCTTTGTTATATGAATCACCACTATAGCCATACCCCTCGATTGAAGTCTTAGCTTTACCCGTAACTGAGTTCTGTAAATGTTGCATTTTGGCATTTAGGGATATGTTTGCATCACCAACCATTGATTTAAACATAGAAGACCAATCAGGCCACTTAAGAGAGTCCCCATCAAAAGTGGTTAATTTTAATCTTGGCAGATTATTAGAGCTGGGTTGAACATATATACTTGGTACACTATTTCCACTAGGAAGTTTCTGACCAACTTGACTGTTTAATGTTCCCTTATGAGTAGTATTTTCAGGAACTTTCACTGGTGCTGATTTTTCTGTTATAATCCTCAGAGGACTTTGTTGATGTACTGTTGGAGGTTGTTCTTTATCATTTGTCTCATTTTCAAAGTCACGTAGTCTGTTTGACAAACTTTCTGGGTTGTCCTCTTCATTTTCCAGGATCTCTGCTTCCGCCCTTAGACGCATCCATTCATCCTTCGCTTGCTGGACCTTTCGTCTTTCTTCAGCCTCGAGTTTTGCTCTTTCAGCTATTTCTTTAGCCATAGCTACATTTTTTCAAGTTCTAATTGTTTTTCCAACTCTTGTTTTCTTTTCTCTTCTTCTTCCATTAATTGTTTAGCTTTTAACTCTGCGGCAAAGGCTTTCGCACGAACTTCAGCTCCTTTTCCACTTGATTTTGAACTACATGTCATTACAGATTTTGAGCTAATTAAATTCGGTATTTGCGCACTTTCTTGCATGCCAGGAAATGTTCCTGCGACTGAGGATACTTCATGTAAGCGCCCCTCAAGATGACTTTCAGCCTCTAATTTGGCATCATTGACTCTTTCTAATTGTTCTTCATACCAAATTAAAACAGCTTCATGCTCACTTTCATGTACCAGAGTGAGAAGTTGAGTATTAAGTGCCTCAGCTTCTTTTAAATATTCAGATAAATTATTCACATACCCTTTTATTATTGTTTTGCTACCAAATTTCGCCACAAGTCCCTCCAATTTACGTAAAGTTGTAGTTATTCTCCTCTTAACTACCGATCTTTTACTTCGAATACGTGTTTCTTCCAACGAAACGCTACCAAATTCACTTTCAACCACACGATTTGCTTCAGAACCATGAACAGACATATTTATATCATACAAATAATTCCACTATACCAATTCAATCCGACGTAGAAGGACCATTTAATGTTACCACCAGCTTAGGGCCATCCCAACTAACGACTGGGGCAACAATAATTAACATTAAACCAAGAAAAGTACCAAAACTTTATAAAGAAACATGAATATATTCCAAACCAAAACACACTAAAAACTATATTTTTGTCTCTCGAGCACACTTTCATCCGGGAATCTTCGGGGCTTTTCCCCGGGACCCCGTACGCGTTCGTATTTCGCATAATAAATGAAATATGAATATTCAAATCAGTCTGAACAACTATTGTCTTTAATTTCACAAGAATTTCAGATCGTCCACTGGTGGCATAGTGGTAGGTCTTTTGGCCTGTCTCGATTAACGTTTGGGTTCAAATCCCGTTGAACTCATATTTCGTAGCGGACTCCCAATATTTTTTTCCTTTATTAATTCTGGCTATTTTTTATTCTTTTTATAGTTCTATGTGAGAAATCGCTTTGCAAGTAGTAGAAAATATTGCTATGTTGAACCTGGCCCGAAGAAATCCAGCTAATCATTCTGTATTGACTTCATATTGAATCATTGTAGAATCTTCTTCACCACAATCTTCACAACAATCTACTATTGTTTTTAATTTCACATGAAATTCCGTTCGTCCCCTGGTGGCTTAGTGCTAGGTCGTTTGGGCTGTCTCGATAAACGTTTGAGTTAAAATCCAGTTGAACTCATATTTTGTAGCGGACTCCCAATATTTTTTTCCTTTATTTATTCTGGCTATTTCTTATTCGTTTTACACTTGTGAGAAATCGGTTTACAAGTAGAAGAGAATATTGCTATTTTGAACTTGGCCCGAAGAAATCCAGCTAAACATTCTGTATTGACTTCATATTGTATCCTTTCACCGCATTCACCGACTTATAGAATCTTCTTCACTGCATGAGATAAGCAGGTCACAACAATCTAGTATTGTTTTTAATTTCACAAGAATTTCAGTTCGTCAGTTCTCGAGTCAACTAAATTTCGGACTGATGGAAAATTTTTTTTGTCATACTGGACATAGATCGATCTAGGAAGATTCAAAACACATATTGATGCAGATAGTTATGGCTCAGGAGAATTTTAGAACACATTTTCAAATTTAAGATGACTTATGCAAATGTTCGTTATCCGTCCTTCATAATAAATTATACTAACCTCATCCGTTTCCCGGGATTCTCGATTCAAGTAAATTTCGGACCAATGGAAAAAAAATTTTTGTCATACTCGACATAGATCGACCTAGAAAGATTCAAAACGCATATTGATGCAGATAGTTATGGCTCAGGAGAATTTTACAGGACATTTTCAAATTTGATATGAGTTATGCAAATGTTCGTTATCCGTCCTTCATAATAAATTATACTAACCTTATCCGTTATCCGGGATTCTCGAGTCAATTAAATTTCGGACTGATGGAAAATTGTTTTTGTCATACTGGACATAGATCGACCGAGAAAGATTCAAAACGCATATTGATGAAGATAGTTATGGCTCAGGAGAATTTTAAAACACATTTTCAAATTTGAGATGACTAGTGCAAATGTTCGTTATCCGTGTCCGTCCTTGATAATAAGTTATACTAACCTTATCCGTTATCCGGGATTCTCGAGTCAACTAAATTTCGTACTGATGGAACATCCGAGCTTTTTCGTCATAGACATAGATCAACCTAAAAAGATTCAAAACGCATATTGATGGAGAAAATCTTGGTTCAGGGGAATTTTAAAGTACATTTTGACTTACAGACTTGTTGATCCGTCTTAATCAGTAAGCTTACACGTTTTTTTTTTAGATTGTTCTTCGCTCCGCGTTACCCGGATTTCTCAACTATACTAGTACTGCAGCTAATTAAAGGGCCACATACTGCTTTTTCATATAGCCATCACAAACAGTGGCTAGCTACAAGGTATGCCGAAATCCCATATCCTTAATTCATCGCGACAAATCGCCGAGGCTACTTCAGGGTATGCGGAAACCTAGCATCCTTACCATCCAGTATGCTCATGGAGCACGCTCGTATATTCGTCTGTTTGTGAGAAAATTTTTCACTGTCTGCTCGAAATTTTCTAAATATACAGAAATATATGTATATAAAAAACGTGCTGGACATGTTTTACATGGTTTTTTGAAAGGAAAATTTTTGCTGTTGAAAACATATATCTTATATGTGTGTAAATAAAAATTAATAGAAATAAATAAAAATTTCCAGCTAACGTTCACGACGAGAACGGGAGTTGTCTCGTGTTAGCCGCCAGACATGCAGCGTGCATTATAACGTTTTTGCTTAGGTCTGACAAATGTCCGATTAACGAGACTGTTGCTCGGACATTGGTCAAGAATGATCAGCCAACTATTTCAACCATTTTTACGTGACAGTGCTACAGATCGACGTACCATTATTGATTGCACATTTGCATGCAGAAAAAAGCTTGGCGTACGCCAACTAGCAACGTCCTCCGCGCCTTCACTTTGTTTGTGTTTCTTTAGGAAATAAAGGTATTTACTAATATATAGCTAGGCTTACGGCTTATAGAAATGAAACATATTTTTGTAAGTAGTATTGTAAACGCCGCCGGCTATGGACTGTAACTATCGAGATTCGGTCACTTGAGAGGGTATTTGCTAAAAGAGAAGCTCAATGACAATGTTTCCTCTGAGTGATTTTTTCATCCAAATATTTATTGATTGCATGGTATCGTAGGCATAGTTAGATGCTTTTCAAACAGTACTTTTCACATAAACTACCTTCAATTTAGATGAACAGTGTGGTGTATTTTATTTGATCGGACAAAATGTCCGTGCAGAATGAAATTGATCGGCCATTTGGTGTTTTTGTTCGGCAAATAGCCGATTGCCGACCGTTATAATCCACACTGCAGACATGGTGATATATACCATACTGAATCTTAACGAACTACGGGGGAGAGTGCAGGCGGCGCCCAAACCATTATGTGCCAACACCCTTTTCGCAAGATTCTGGAATATATCGCCTTCCACACATTATTACATGGTACGGGTTCCGTGTATATACAGTTGCGACTCCGTTGATGGAAGGCTTGTGGGACGCAATAACCCAGCGCGTGCGCATTGGGTATGCGGGTAACGAAATAACACAATACTCATGCAAAAGCATTCTTATAAAAAAACTAGATTTATAACATAGACACTGTATAACATATAAACATTTTGACATATAAACTTTCCTACAGTATACGTATATGCAAATGAATCCTTATCCGTCCGATCATTATAAATACTATGACGCTTTCCCGTTACCCGTGGGATCAATCTTGAGTCAACTAAAGTTTGAGAATTAGAAAATATCGGGCTGATCGAAAAAATTATTTCGTCGTGGACCGACTTAGAAATGTTCAAAAGGCATAAGGATGAAGAAAGTTTTGGCTCAGAAAAATTTTAAAGAACATTTTGACATATCAACTTTCATACAGTATACGTATATGCAAATGAATCCTTACCCGTCCGATAATTATAAATAATATTACGCTTAACGTTACTCGGATCAGTCTTGAGTCAACTAAAGTTTGAGACTTAGAAAATTTCGAGCCGATAGATAGATAGATCAACCTAAAAAGATTCAAAACGCATATTGATGGAGAAAATCTTGGTTCAGGGGAATGTTAAAGTACATTTTGACTTACAGACTTGTTGATCCGTCTTAATCAGTAGGCTTACACGTTTTTTTTTAGATTGTTCTTCGCTCCGCGTTACCCGGATTTCTCAACTATACTAGTACTGCAGCTAATTAAAGGGCCACATACTGCTTTTTCATATAGCCATCACAAACAGTGGCTAGCTACAAGGTATGCCGAAATCCCATATCCTTAATTCATCGCGACAAATCGCCGAGGCTACTTCAGGGTATGCGGAAATCTAGCATCCTTATCATCCAATATGCTCATGGAGCACGCTCGTATATTCGTCTGTTTGTGAGAAAATTTTTCACTGTCTGCTCGAAATTTTCTAAATATACAGAAATATATGTATATAAAAAACGTGCTGGACATGTTTTACATGGTTTTTTGAAAGGAAAATTTTTGCTGTTGAAAACATATATCTTATATGTGTGTAAATAAAAATTAATAGAAATAAATAAAAATTTCCAGCTAACGTTCACGACGAGAACGGGAGTTGTCTCGTGTTAGCCGCCAGACATGCAGCGTGCATTATAACGTTTTTGCTTAGGTCTGACAAATGTCCGATTAACGAGACTGTTGCTCGGACATTGGTCAAGAATGATCAGCCAACTATTTCAACCATTTTTACGTGACAGTGCTACAGATCGACGTACCATTATTGATTGCACATTTGCATGCAGAAAAAAGCTTGGCGTACGCCAACTAGCAACGTCCTCCGCGCCTTCACTTTGTTTGTGTTTCTTTAGGAAATAAAGGTATTTACTAATATATAGCTAGGCCTACGGCTTATAGAAATGAAACATATTTTTGTAAGTATTGTAAACGCCGCCGGCTATGGACTGTAACTATATCGAGATTCGGTCACTTGAGAGGGTATTTGCTAAAAGAGAAGCTCAATGACAATGTTTCCTCTGAGTGATTTTTTCATCCAAATATTTATTGATTGCATGGTATCGTAGGCATAGTTAGATGCTTTTCAAACAGTACTTTTCACATAAACTACCTTCAATTTAGATGAACAGTGTGGTGTATTTTATTTGATCGGACAAAATGTCCGTGCAGAATGAAATTGATCGGCCATTTGGTGTTTTTGTTCGGCAAATAGCCGATTGCCGACCGTTATAATCCACACTGCAGACATGGTGATATATACCATACTGAATCTTAACGAACTACGGGGGAGAGTGCAGGCGGCGCCCAAACCATTATGTGCCAACACCCTTTTCGCAAGATTCTGGAATATATCGCCTTCCACACATTATTACATGGTACGGGTTCCGTGTATATACAGTTGCGACTCCGTTGATGGAAGGCTTGTGGGACGCAATAACCCAGCGCGTGCGCATTGGGTATGCGGGTAACGAAATAACACAATACTCATGCAAAAGCATTCTTATAAAAAAACTAGATTTATAACATAGACACTGTATAACATATAAACATTTTGACATATAAACTTTCCTACAGTATACGTATATGCAAATGAATCCTTATCCGTCCGATCATTATAAATACTATGACGCTTTCCCGTTACCCGTGGGATCAATCTTGAGTCGACTAAAGTTTGAGACTTAGAAAATTTCGAGCTGATCGAAAAAGTTTTTTCGTCATCGACCGACTTAGAAATGTTCAAAACACATTATGATGCAGAAAGTTTTGGCTCAGGAGAATTTTAGAACACATTTTCAAATTTGAGATGACTAGTGCAAATGTTCGTTATCCGCCCTTCATAATAAGTTATACTAACCTTATCCGTTATCCGGGATTCTCGAGTCAACTAAATTTCGTACTGATTGGAACATCCGAGTTTTTTCGTCATAGACATAGATCAACCTAAAAAGATTCAAAAGGCATATTGATGGAGAAAATCTTGGTTCAGGGGAATTTTAAAGCACATTTTGACTTACAGACTTGCAGATCCGTCTTAATCAGTAGGCTTATACGTTTTTTTTTAGATTGTTCTTCGCTCCGCGTTACCCGGATTTCTCAACTATACTAGTACTGCAGCTAAAGGGCCACATACTGCTTTTTCATATAGCCATCACAAACAGTGGCTAGCTACAAGGTATGCCGAAATCCCATATCCTTAATTCATCGCGACAAATCGCCGAGGCTACTGCAGGGTATGCGGAAATCTAGCATCCTTAACATCCAGTATGCTCATGAGCACGCTCGTATATTCATCCGTTTGAGAGAAAATTTTTTCAGTGTCTGCTCGAAATTTTCTAAATATACAGAAATATATCTATATAAAAAACGTGCTGGACATGTTTTACATGGTGAAAGGTTGACAATTTTTGTAAGAAAATTTTTTGCTGTTGCAAAGATATATCTTATATGTGTGTAAATAAAAATTAATAGAAATAAATAAAAATTTCCAGCTAACATTCACGACGAGAACGGGAGTTCTCTCGTGTTAGCCGCCAGACATGATGATATATACCATACGGAATCTTAACGAACTATGGGGGAGAGTGCTGGCGGTCCCCAAACCATTGTGCCGACACCCTTTTCGCAAGATTCCGGAATACATCGCCTTCCACACATTACTACATGGTGCGGGTTCCGTGTATATACAGCTGCGATTCCGTTGATGGAAGACTTGTGGGACGCATTAACCCGGCGCGTGCGCATTAGGTATGCGGGTAACGAAATAACACAAAACTCATGCAACAGCATTCTTACAAAAAAAACTGCATTTATAATGTAGAGAGTGTATAACATATAAACATTTTGACATATAAACTTTCAGACATGATACTTATATGCAAATGAATCCTTACCCGTCCTACATTATAAATACTATTACGCTTACCCGTTACCCTTGGGATCAATCTTGAGTCAACTAAAGTTTGGGACTTAGAAAATTTTGAGCTGATCGAATAAACTTTTTCGTCTTGGACCGACTTAGAAATGTCCAAAAGGCATAATGATGAAGAAAGTTTTGGCTCAGGAAAATTTTGAAGCACATTTTGAAATATAAACTTTCAGACAGTATACGTATATGCAAATGAATCCTTACCCGTCCTACATTATAAATAGTATTACGCTTACCCGTTACCCGTGGGATCAATCTTGAGTCAACCAAAGTTTGGAACTTAGAAAATTTCGAGCTGATCGAATAAATTTTTCGTCATGGACCGACTTAGAAATGTCCAAAAGGCATAATGATGAAGAAAGTTTTGGCTCAGGAAAATTTTGAAGCACATTTTGACATATAAACTTTCAGACAGTATACGTATATGCAAATGAATCCTTACCCGTCCTACATTATAAATAGTATTACGCTTACCCGTTACCCGTGGGATCAATCTTGAGTCAACTAAAGTTTGGAACTTAGAAAATTTCGAGCTGATCGAATAAACTTTTTCGTCTTGGACCGACTTAGAAATGTCCAAAAGGCATAATGATGAAGAAAGTTTTCGGCTCAGGAAAATTTTGAAGCACATTTTGACATATAAACTTTCAGACAGTATACGTATATATGCCAATGAATCCTTACCCGTCCTACATTATAAATAGTATTACGCTTACCCGTTACCCGTGGGATCAATCTTGAGTCAACTAAAGTTTGGGACTTAGAAAATTTCGAGCTGATCGAATAAACTTTTTCGTCATGCACCGACTTAGAAATGTCCAAAAGGCATAATGATGAAGAAAGTTTTCGCTCAGGAAAATTTTGAAGCACATTTTGACATATAAACTTTCAGACAGTATACGTATATGCAAATGAATCCTTACCCGTCCGATCATTATAAATACTATTACGCTTACCCGTTACCCGTGGGATCAATCTTGAGTCAACTAAAGTTTGAGACTTAGACAATTTCGAGCAGATCGAAAAAGTTTTTTCGTCATGGACCGACTTAGAAATGTTCAAAAGGCATATTGATGCAGAAAGTTTTGGCTCAGGAAAATTTTAAACCACATTTTGACATATAAACTTTCAGGCAGTAGACGTATAT
>CACRXK020016898.1:0-11022 GCA_902702795.2 Paramuricea clavata | reverse complement strand
ATATATATATATATATATATATATATATATATATATATATATATATATATATATATATATATATATATATATATATATATATATATATATATATATATATATATATATATATGTATATATATATATATATATATTTATAGTCCTCAAAAATGAAAATTTTGGAGACATGATTATAGTCATTGAGTAAAAATATTCCTAAATGTCAGAAGGTTATCACGAGGTTAAAGTTAAATCATTATACAAATTACTGTGAATAAGAAAGCTAAATGGGTTTGAGTGCTCTTGAGATAAGAATTGTTCGAGAAATAGATCGAATTTTCGGTAGACGTGGGTGGCGCATATACAATTTATCACTTTCAATGATGTCTGACGTACGTGTTAGTTGGATTGTGGTTCTGGGCAAGTCAAGAGTTTAAAACACATAATTATGCAAATAAGGTACCCGAATCGTCATCTACTTTTGATTTATTTAAAAATTGATTTAAAGATGCTGTAAAGTCCGTTCTGCGCATCAGTTCTGTTCATAACAAAAGGGGACTCGCAGATATAAACTTTGCCCAAGTTTTACATCTTTTGAACATTTTTGAATTGAAACGTTTAATTTATATTCATTTACAAGCATAGCGAACCACAACCTCGTAGCCATGGCTTCTGCGCTTATTGCAAAGCGCAGAAGCCCTGGGTACGAGGTTGAGCAAAGCAGAAAAGTATGAACGGCAACACAGGCAGCCGAGAAGCCCTGGGAACGAGGATGTATTCAACCACATATCCAGGCTCTTTCCACTACGCTCCTCCAGCGATGAGCGTAGTGGAAAGAGCCTGGATGCGAGGTTGTTAGATATTCACTTGAGTTACATTACGGAGTTTACAGCATCTTTAAAGACCAATTAGCAAAAGCTGTTTCAATGGGGGACTGCACTGCCACATGTATAAAACATTACATGACAACTATACTATACACTCGTATACGAAATCGTAGTTTATAAACTCGGCAAGTTGTGCCTCCATTTTGTCGAGGTGGCAACAATTTTTCACTTGTTGCCCGGCGGGATACCTTGCATTTATCTAAAGCCACGTGACCACAACTCAGCCAATCACGTTTGGCGTTCACCCTATATAGCTATATGCCTGAAAAAGATGTTTTTACCACCCCTAACTTTACGTTTATCTTATAAGTCCTTCTAACCCAGAAATATTTTTTCTTTGCAGATTTGAGGAAGAACCTCTTACTTTACTATGATTTTGACAACATGACGCAAACACACGTTTATGATAGGTCAGGAAATGGCAGGTCTGCCAGAATGTATAATACAAACATTGTGGAGGAAGAGGGAAAATGTAATAAATCAATCACCTTCAACTCTCAACCACTACATATCACTGAAGTAGCTTCTCCTAATGCAACATCTGTGAAAAGATCAAGTCTGCAGATTACTGTGGCCGTTTGGATACTTTTATATGAGGTAATTTCTTTATACAGCTAATGTAACCTTTACTACTTTGTGATATAGCTATAAACTTGGCACCTTCCCCTCCCATGGTATCAACGACACATTTTCTTATACTTATAGCAAGTTAGCCTAATTCTTCCTGACATACTTCATGATCGTGTTCATATATACAGCCAATTCAAAAAAGTTGTCCTTTGCAAACCTTAAACTCTAAAATTCAATCCTTAGACTCTAATTGCACAAAGCTTAATGGGAGCATAAGTTTCAAGCTTGGTAGTTGGATATTGCAGCTGTTTGTGAATGAATTGTTCTCGTAAGGAGATATTTACCATCTCAGCAATGGGCCCCAAATATGATTTCTAAACTGATTAAATGATCCTCCCGTTATGCTCTGCACGCTTAGAGTTTACCTTTTTTGAATATATATATTTATATATATTTAATAGACTTGAAGATGCGATGTAATTTAACATTTTCTATTTACACTTTGTTTTGACTAAATCCATCTGACTGGTTTATTTTATCACCTGATCGCTTTTGTATTCACCAGTATAACCGAGTATAACAGCACATTTGTTTTTCTCGATCCCCAGACGAAGGGCTTCGCTCGAAACATCGAAGTTTGTTCTTACTTTTCTGGTACACGCGTAAAAACGCACAGCTTGTAACAAGTCTGCAAACAAGTTGTTACAAGTCTGTTCACAAGCTGTCAACAAGTTGTCTTCGCACTGCTTGTTCCCAGTTTGTTATAACAAGTTTGAAACAAGCTGTTAACAACTTGTAACAAGCTTGATGGCATCATCAGCCTTGTTACAAGACTGTGCTAACAAGTTTGTTACAGCTATGATATAACAAGGATGTTACAAGATTGTCAACACAAGGTTGTAACAATCTTGCTATATTAAGCATGTAACGGACTTGTCAGAACAACCTTGCAACAAGTCTGATAATTTCGACAAGGTTGTTACAAGTTGTCAACAAGTTGTTCCAAACCTGTTGAGAACTTGTGACAAGCAGTGCGAACACAACTTGTTGACGACTTGTTGGCAGACTTGTTACAAGATGTGAGATTTTTACGTGTGTAGTTGTTTCATACATGCAACGTGGAAAGAGTCAGGCTCTACAAAAGGTCGTGGGTTTTTTCGGTTTTCCTTCCACTGGGAATGTTGTCACGGTGACTTGGGATAAGTGACCCTTCCACCTGTCACACATGAGTCAAAAGGTGGCTGCCAGAAGCGCCCATATAGAAGGCCTAAAACTCGATCAGGTTGAGCTGCGTCCTTCGTGATTCAACTTAGCTCTCAGTTGCAAATAAGAATGATTATCATTCACATTATTGTATTCCTAATTTTGATTCGTTAATTTACCTGCAAATAACTGCGTGTAAATAACACTCTGAGCACGCGCATTGCCTTCAATTTTTGTAAACAATGGTTGTGTAAACTACAGTATTTTCTTTTGTGAATAAACGTTTGTGTGAAAAGCTCGTTGTACGTGTTCCTAGTCACAATGTCTTATAACGAAAGATAAAACGAAGCTTTATAAGAGAATGATAAAACAATTATTGAACTCGGTTCTCGCAAAATATCGTGACTTGTCGGTGGCTCGCAGATCAATTATTTGCCTCTGCCTTCGTCATCAGCAAATATTGATCTGCTCACCACAGACAAATCACGATGTTTTGCTCAACCTCGTCCAATCTCGTCAATTTTAGCACTTCCTCATGCACTTGCTTGCTAGCTTGCTTTATTTACTAGCTCTCTGTGACTAGGTTGTGCGAATGTCAAATATCACTGTATGCAGCTGTTAGCCAATCAGTGAATACTTGTATAGTAATAAATATTACAATGATACTATCTTGTTTTTTCTTGTTCTAAATCAAGGGGAAAGGTAAAAGAACCATTTTTACAAGTTTCCACGCAAGCAAGGAAAAAAAGTTCTTGTATTTTGGAATTTATAAAGATAACTATCTGCGATGGTTTGCGACATCGGAAAATTCATGCAAGACGTTCGAGAAAGCTTCTCAGTTAAAAGTTGGAGCATGGCAACATGTGGCAGTTAGTTATAATTACACAAATGGTAGGTATATCGTCATTGCTGGCGTTCTAAAACAGAACTAACTTTAATGTATAACTAGGGTGAACACCAAACGTGATAAGTGCACGTGGTCATGTGGTTGGGGCTTCGGTGGGGAAGTGGTTAGCGCACTTCAGCCTTTCACCTCTAAAGTCGCAGGTTCAAGTCTCAGTGAGAACTTTCTCGACGCGACTCGAACCCAGTTCTCGTGTGAAAAGAGTAAAAGTCTACGGTTTCCTCCCACAGGGAAAGTTGACAGGGTGGGTTAGGTAAAAGGGTCCACAGTAATTGGCATATGCTGTTGTGGTGACCCTGCCCTAGTTGACAAAGCTAAATAAACAAATAAAAAAAAGTGAAAAATTGTTGCCCGCCCCAACCGGCTACGTATATAAATAAAGAAAATGGCGGGACAACTCGCAAGTTTATAAACTACGATTTTCCAAGTTTGTGTTAAAATAAAGAATGTAAAAGAGAGGGAAAATACACAACAGGAAACAGGATATGCTGCTGAAACCGTTTAAGTAGGTTATATTTTAGTTTTAAACTCGTTTACATTATAGAGTTTTTGTCATGAAATACAATTGTTGTATGACTGTTGTTGATTTTTCTTTTCTCGGGAACAGACATGAAGTGTATAATGTCTTTGTTTCTTTTGTGATTATTTTATAGGAATCACAACCTGCAACTTTTTCGTTAATGGCACTTTGTTTGAGGGGAAAGGAAACAACAAAGACTCTAAATTGACTGCCAAAAATACGCCACTTGGTATTTCCCCTTTCATTGGCAGTGTCAATAGCCAAGGAGGTGAACCACTAAATGGTCTCATGGATGAGTTTTATATCTTCGACAAAGCACTGTCTAAGGAAGAGATACAAAATCTCATGAATGATACATGTAAAACAAATCAGTAAGTACTTACCCATACTAATTACGAAAGCTTCGGATTGATAGGAATGCAAAATACCTGAAAAATGCACGGAGAACTTTGACGCTTCGAGCGAAGGCCCTTCATCGGGAAGTTAGCAGCTGGGGTGGGGAAAATCACATGACCTTTTATACTGGTGAATTATATAAAAGCGCTCACGTGACAATAATAAACCAACCCGTAAGCTAACTCGTCCTCAGTCGTGCGTGCTTTCCAATGGGGATGAGTCAGACCTGGATGGATTTACATCCTCGTCCCCAGGGTCACGTTCGTTGCTCTCGCTGAGCGATTTAGTCGAAACAAAGTATAAGTCACATTACAGAATACATCAGTACAAATATACAGTAAATACAAAAAATGCACAAAAAATATATGAAACAAGTCTGGAAAAAAGTAAGAGTGTCAATGTCATGCATTTGACAGGCAAGGACCGATGGAGCTAAACATAGGAAAATCGTTATCCCACAGGGGTAGGCAGTTCAGGCGCATTTCATATCTTTTGCGGCTACCATGGTTTTCAGAAATGGGACAGACGACTCGAATTTTCATATCTGAAACATTATGACTGCCATTATTAAAATGTTGTTGTTATAATGAACTAATAACTAACACTCTTCATATAGGAACGCGACGATCCAAACAAATCCAAGAAACACTACATCGCGTGAGTAAAAAGGATAAAATGTAAAGTGGGGCGAGGGTGTGTCTCTGTTAACATGTGATTTAATATTAAGGCCTTTACATTTTTCCACAATGCAGGAAATGCCTCTTTTCTGGAGGAGCATACCCTAAACCCCTCTAGAATTGTGACTCACAAATTAGTAAGTACCCGCTCTCCAAATAAGAACCATGGCGGCGCCACTGTAAATGAACAGCTAATTATACGAAGGTTGTCTTTCAAAGTCAAACTCGAAGCTACAAAATTTTGCCCGCACAAATAATTATTTACAATCTGTATAATTATATAGTATAAACGTACATATAGTATATATTTCTAGCTAGTGGCTTTCCCTCCTGATCTATTGTATTGTGCTTCTTGATTTTAATTGACTCTCTCATTTCGCGAGAGAACTTATGACTATCAATCGCCATGCAAACATACAAAGAACTTAGTGATATTTATATCGTTATTTAATGGAGGTGAAGCGACGTTTTGAATATTTTAATAGACTTTAATAGAACCAATAGCAGCTGCGAAAAATGCAACAATAGGGCGTTTGCACTCATTCCCCAGGAATCAACTCAACAAAAGCCATGGCGGCCATGTTGGTGTTCAAGACAAAAGAGTCTAATTAAATTTTTTTTTAATTGAAACACCAACATGGCGGCTATGACGTCATGTGCAAACGCTCTATAGGCCGTCGGGCAGGAATCGAACCTGACTAACCATTGAACTATAAATAAACTGGAAGGCTAACTGCTACGATGAAGGCCTATGATTTGATGAAGCCAAAATAGTTTTTCTGAGTTATGAGCAGAAATACTTGACCCCAAACGTAAATTTCAAGACTTCAGCGAAAAGAAAAATATTTAAAAAATACAAAAACAACTGCATGCAAAACGGCAAATTATCGGTAATTATGTTTGTAGTTTTTCAATATTTCCCTTTTAGTTAAAGTCTTGAAATTTCTACACCAAATAGCGTTTTTCAATAGCTTCAATTTGATATATAGCCCAACGTTCAGTGTTGCGTATTTCTGCTCATAACTCAGAAAAACTAAAATGCACTGGCTTCCAGTTTATTTATAGTTCAATGGAGCTAACTGAATAGTTCGGAATCGCAGGGCCCCAGGTTAGTTGAATTTTTCGCAGCTGCCTGATCTTAATAAATGCACAATATCTACATTCGAAAGTTCCCTCTACAAAATCCTTCGACATTCTTAGGGCCTGTTCATATGATCCCGCTTACCGGGACGTCTCGCTTACCGATGATCTCGCCGCCTATCTGTTTTCCTATAAAATTTTGCATTGTGTTCATATGAGAAAGCGAGCTGGCCCGCTTGCCGAGATCTCGTTTGAATTTGCCGAGATCATAGGTAGGCGGGATGAAAATTTTTCCATACGAACACGCCAGCCCGCTTACCGGGATGAAGTCAAACAAGTCTTGCCGGTTTAACTTTAACACTTTTTACTTGGTTTTATGTTTGTTTTGTAAACAAGTACTAAATATGCACCTGAAGCAATACTTTTTCTTGTAAATAAACGAAGAAAAACACTAAAATCGCTAAGTATTTGTGTTGCTTGACTGAAATGTAGAAGTTTTGCATACGCTAATTATAGAACTACAACGTAATTTCATATGAACAGGCCCTTAATCAATGCAGCTCTGTATATACAGATTCTGTGTAAATGATAATACTATTTCTGTCTTAGTAAACACAAAATTTACACCCAATAACTGTATTGAAACACCTGTAATATTTATTCGGTACAAGTATCACGATTGATGAGTTTTGTGTTTCGATCCTTAACACAAAAGGGTGTTATAGTAAAAAACTAAAATCAGTGTCTGCAGAGCTGCAATGCATGATTAAATCATTTTGGTAGTTTTGGTGTTGAAATACAACGTCCAGAAATTTTAGGTACTACTCATCTGAAATATGGCTCCGGGTGGGAATTTATAATTAAGCATTAATTTATGGCAAATAGTTTTAATCTTTTTTTATTCTCATTTTTAAATGACGTGGAAATACAGATGCTCCAACTCGTGTAAGTTAAATAATTTTCTTTGTAAATGATTCTAATCTGTTTTTGTTGTTTGTATTAATGTTTATATTCGTTCATTCTCTTTTAGACACCTCCCAACACTACACCAACGGATAAAACAACGGAAATGGTAAGTTATTTAACCATGGAGATTTTACGATTTTTAGTCGTACTTCACTGGTACGCCCAGAGGTGGAAAAAGTATCGGAACCTGGTAACCTATAGTTCCCAGAAATTGTTTTGAGTTGAGAGTTCGCAGAAAATTTTCCAGAGAATGTTTCACGGCAACATTTTGAGATAACTCTGTTTACTCAACTTACAACTATTCTACTTTATTTACACTGTACACACTAACATCAGCAGCCTTTTAAATATTTGACAGAAATTAATTCTGTTACCCACCCCTGCCATCACAATCATGAGGGTAAAATGGTAAATATATGCCCTGCAAAGTATCCAATAAAATGCAAATTAAATAGTATAAACTTGTAAATAAAATATGCAATGAAATATTAGCTTCAAGTGCCAGTGCTATATTTATCACTTATTTACTGAGACCGGGGGAAACAGTTTAAATAAGTCAATAGTCAAAGAAACAACAAATTAAAGAACAAATGAACGTAAATACATGAAATATTTTATTGTTAAAACGTTATATTAAACACTGGCTACACTGCAGTTACTTAAAGCGAAAGTTTTAATTACGTACTAGGCATGTCCAAAGGTCGCATCTTCACGTGATGGCGCACGTGATTTTTTTTTGTTATTCGCCGGTCGATAACGTATTATCTCCCTCTCGCGCTGTTGCGAGGGAGACAGCCTAATTTCGTCACTCTCATGTGATATACTCTCAACCAATAAAACACTAGAAAAATGCGACTTTGAAGTACACGAATTATCACACACTGAAGCAAAAGACAGCCGGTAAACACTTCTCTTCTAGTAAACCTTACAACACCTCTGTAATTTTCTCATCACTCTTTGATGTTCGAACATCCTACGTGTTCCTATAAAGCTGTAAGTTCCTAAAAGCTGTACAAATAGAGCCTGACGTACCTTAAAGTGCTCGCCCAAAGTAAAGTTTATATTTAGTATCTAATCAAAATGTCCCAGGAGAAATGTCAATTTCACACTACAGTAGCATCAACAATGTAATCGTAGTTATTCAATAGGGAAGTGATTCAATAGCAATGTAATCGTAGTTATTCAATAGGGAAGTGATTCAATAGCAATGTAATCGTAGTTATTCAATAGGGAAGTGATTCAATAGCCATGTAATCGTAGTTATTCAATAGGGAAGTGATTCAATAGCAGCAACTGATGATGGAAAATATTTCTTCAGTGCATTTCATATTTCTTCAGACGGTTGACACACATTTAAAAGTACTAAAGATATCGTAAATAATAGTATAATCTAAGCAGTAGTAACCAATCAAAAAAACAAATTAAAATGTATTTGTCTGCACCAGACGAATCAGGTGTAAATAGCCTGGCTATTTTACATGGAACTAGACAGGGATTTGTGCCAGGCCCTCTTTTCTTTCTATTCATTTGCAATAGGCAATTCCAGCTTTTAGTTTATGCCTGCAGGGAATGATGGGAAGTAAGGTATCATATTGCTGATTATGCTGGAAAATTTCAATAAAAACTACCAAAACAACCGAAATATTTCAATATTTACAAGTATAAGCTGCCACTCCGTGTTTACACGGCCACCATTTTTATTTTTTCAGCATAATCAGCAATGTGATACCTTACTTCCCATCGTCCCCTGCACGCATAAACTAAAAGCTGGAATTGCCTATTAAGGGAGGGAAATATGGCCAGATATCCAGGCTAAAATGTTTCCTGCATGCATTCCCAATGAATGCGTTCACCATCATCATCCCCCATTAGCCCCGGTTCTATACCCATCCTAGTCCTATCAGTCCTATCACGACCCTATAACCTTCATGTCAAGATTTCTTAAAAGCGGGTGTCTGTGTGCCTTGAAATTTTATTAATATTCTTTTATGATGGGTATTGAATACTTCTTATTTTTCCAAGGTTGCTTCTTCAACTTATCCAACAACTGTACAAACGACAAAAATGGTAATCTTGCTTTCTACCTTTATATGACAGTGTAAATCTATAATCCAGTGAATTTAAAACTCGTTTTTGGTTGCTATTTCATATTTTGAATTGAATAAAACATTTTTACCAACTTTTGATTGTTACTCAGTAACTTAGAAGTAATTTTCTAAGGCTAACCCACTCCTAACATCTTCATGCAAAACAATAGTTAAGTTAATGAGATTAAGAATTAATCCAAGATGGCGGACAGTTCATCAATAAGGCAAGATATAAAACAAGATTTTACAAATAATTTTAACGTTCTTTCAAATAAGACAATGAAAACGTTTGTTGCTATTGTCCTTCAAGTAATTTTTTGCTGATGGTTCTTATTATTTTCAAGGTAACTACTTCTCCAGTATATCCGACAACTGTACATACGACAAAAATGGTAATTTTGCTTTATATCTTCTTACACTATAAATCTACACATACCATATATGGATTTCTAAAAAGGGCCCAACCCTTGCTCTTACCCAGTTCCATTTTTGAAGGTGCCCTGACGTTAATATTTTTTAAAGCGTTTTTCTGTTGCCATTGTCTTTTAAGTTATTTTTTTCTGATGGTTCTTATTATTTTTAAGGTAAATATGTCTCCAACTTATCATCCGACAACTCTACATACGACAAAAATGGTAATTTTGCTTTATATCTTTTTACACCATAAATCTACTCATACCATATATGGATTTCTAAAAAGGGCCCAACCCTTGCTCTTACCCAATTCCATATTTGAAGGTGCCATAGCTGACGTTAATATTTTTAAAGCGTTTTTCTGTTGCCATTGTCCTTTAAGTAATTTTTTGCTGATGGTTCTTATTATTTTCAAGGTAACTACTTCTCCAGTATATCCGACAACTGTACATACGACAAAAATGGTAATTTTGCTTTATATCTTCTTACACTATAAATCTACACATACCATATATGGATTTCTAAAAAGGGCCCAACCCTTGCTCTTACCCAGTTCCATTTTTGAAGGTGCCCTGACGTTAATATTTTTTAAAGCGTTTTTCTGTTGCCATTGTCTTTTAAGTTATTTTTTTCTGATGGTTCTTATTATTTTTAAGGTAAATATGTCTCCAACTTATCATCCGACAACTCTACATACGACAAAAATGGTAATTTTGCTTTATATCTTTTTACACCATAAATCTACTCATACCATATATGGATTTCTAAAAAGGGCCCAACCCTTGCTCTTACCCAATTCCATATTTGAAGGTGCCATAGCTGACGTTAATATTTTTAAAGCGTTTTTCTGTTGCCATTGTCCTTTAAGTAATTTTTTGCTGATGGTTCTTATTATTTTCAAGGTAACTACTTCTCCAGTATATCCGACAACTGTACATACGACAAAAATGGTAATTTTGCTTTATATCTTTTTACACTATAAATCTACTCATACCATATATGGATTTCTAAAAAGGGCCCAACCCTTGCTGTTAACCAATTCCATATTTGAAGGGGCCCTGACGTTAATATTTTTTAAAGCGTTTTTTTGTTGCCATTGTCTTTCAAGTAATTTTTTGCTGATGGTTCTTATTATTTTCCAGGTAAATACTTCTCCAACATATCATCCGACAACTGTACATCCGACAAAAGTGGTAATTTTGCTTTATACCTTTTTACACTATAAATCTACCCATACCATTTAGGGATTTGTAAAAAGGGCCCAATCCTTGCTCTTACCCAATTAGGGGCCCAACGCTTGCTGTTACGCAAAAGGTGCCCTGACGTTAATATTTTTTAA
>CACRXK020016896.1:0-11023 GCA_902702795.2 Paramuricea clavata | reverse complement strand
CCCCCCCCCCCCCCCCCTCCAGAGACAAATCTAAAAATCTGTCTATGCTTTTGTCTTTAGAAAGAAAAGAGTTAGTAAGCTTGATGAAAGATCATGAATCATCAATATGTTCTATATCAATCCATGCATCTGGACGACATGCTTTGACCACAGCCAATGAAATTGCTCAAATCTGGGATCTTGATACTTTCACAAAGAAAAAGACCTTGAATGGTGCACAGACTGTTGGTATTCAGCAGGTGGGGTGAGGTTCAAGAATTCTACATTTTGAAGTCTTAAAGTTTGTAGTGAATCACCATTTTGATGAATTGCCATGGATCACGTCTTTCAGGCATTTATTTTTTACGTTATAGGAACCAATAAACGTTGGTATTTCCCCACCAAGCAACTATTTTCCACCATGCAAATTTAAGCCCTGGTCAAATAAGGATGAGTCGTCTCATTGAGAGTTGGCAAGCGAGAGTTTGCATGAGGGTGTTCTCAACTTTCATGCCCCAGTCAAACGAGAACAACAGTTGCATGAGAGTTGACCGAATATTACCGCGTGCGTAAAATTGAAGATAAGTTGCAACTCTTATCAAACCTTATCTATTTTTCGGTTGGACTGGAACACAACTTGAATGTGAATTAGAAAGCGCGTTCGGAACGCGGGGGGGGACAGATGGAATGCGAGTGAAACGCATCGGGAAACGCATTCCGGTCCTGTTCTTAAGGTCGTGGTACAATTTTTTCTACAACTTACAACGCAATGCCTCGTGTAACATCATGGCCTTTACTGCGTCTTTTGATCTATTCGGCCAACAGTTGTTTTCGTTACTTTCTGTTCAAGTAAACACGTTTCACCTCGCAAGAATCTTTCATTACTTTACATCAGACTGTGACATGATTTTTTAGGTGTTCTTTCTGCCCTTGAGTAACACGATAATCTCGAGTTTCAAAGACGACAGTATATTTGCTTGGGATTTTGAAAGCCTTGTGTGCAAATATCAGTTGCCCGTACCTGAAGGACCTGCGCCACATTATCGAGCCTTTGCCACACCCAGAGATGGAAGATTGCTTGCTGCCGGAGGAAGGTAATGAAAGGGGGAGGGGGTTAGTTTAAACATTTCACTACAAGGTTTGAGACTTTGAGTACAGTGGTAGGGTCTCAGTTATACCTGACAGTGTTTTCGTCATACTTTATATCCACGGTTTGTGCATAAAGTACGCTGGATTTCGGCGGTATTTCGGATTTTGTAGTTTCATGGGCGCTACCTCAAGTCAGATTTGTCAGATTAACTATTGCCTAAAAACCTATTGCCTAAAGACTAGCTATGAAGGAGAAATGTTTACTGGACATTTTTTTTGCTCATTTTAATCAGCGTTCATCCCACTGATACACACCTTCAAAGTAACAAATATTTCTTTGATAAGAACTTAAAGTATACTGCAACTGAGCTTACCTTCTTCAGCTAATTCACCAAGAAAAGCTGTCAATAATTCTAAATGCTGTCAAAGTACGCTGGATTTCGGCGGTATTTCGGATTTTGTAGTTTCATGGGCGCTACTTCAAGTCAGATTTGTCAGATTAACTATTGCCTAAAAACCTATTGCCTGTAGACATGAAGGAGAAATGAATTTTTTTTGCTCATTTTAATCAGCGTTTATCCTATTGATACACACCTTCAAAGTAAGAAATATTCCTTTAATAAGAACTTAAAGTATACTGCAACTGAGCTTACCTTCTTCAGCTAATTCACCAAGAAAAGCTGTCAATAATTCTAAATGCTGTCATAAATTATTTCCTTAGACTTAGTAACAATATCCCTGCATTGTAAGTACCATTGAGACTCGCCCATCTACCAAAAATATTTCAGTGTATGCGTCCACTTACAGATCACATTTTCTTCATATCTGGACCTTGGAGTCCAAGACATTGTTACGAATCATTGATTTACCAACTAAAGTAAGGATGGTGAAACAACTAGAGTTCCTCGCTGACAGTTTTGATGGCGGATCCAGTCAGACTGTTGGCATTCTCTCTCAGGATGGCATCATTCGCTTTGTTAATATTCATACTTGCAAGTTGGTGTTTGAAGTTGGATCACACGAGAAGGTATTGTACTCGGTTGAAAGTTGTCACTGTGAGTGACTTAAGTCTGGTCCCCACTTTCTGTACATAACATACGCTTCAGCCTATGGTGCTTAATATTTCAGCGAATTAACTCGTTCAGTCTCAGTCCAAATGGTTCTGACATGGCATGTATTATGGACAGTGGTTGTATCAACATTTACAGTGTACCAGCTCTGACCAGCCACTTGAAACAGGTAGGGTACATAATTCCTTGTTTTTAATATACAGCTACTAATACGGCTACCCCGTTAAGGCCCATTTCCACTCAAGAAAATTTACCACGGACAGAAAATTTTCCGAAAATATCATTGTTAAAAGTTGAAAATTTTCAACTTCAAAATTTTTTTCACTGAAGGAAAATTTGTGCCGGCCAATCACATTTTACAAAATTTTCTTTCAGTGGAAAATGTTCCTGAGTGGAAATAGGCCTTTATTACGGTAACATTTTTTGTTCCGGAAAAATACCAATCTAAAGCATTCTTTCTGTAATTCGGTCACCTTAAAATACAATCATCATGCACTTTTGTCTAAACTGTTCTTTCAAGAGATCAAGTATAAGAGCTGTCGTATTGGTTAGAGCACTGTACAGGAATCGTAGGTTCGATTCCTGTCAGAGAACCTGAAGTTTCATTTTTCGCAACTGTTCCTGATTAGGTTTAAAAGTGAGAAGTGTATAGAAATTTAGTAATTTACGTTGGAGAATGGACCATTTGCATTATAGACTAAATTTCGGTCTAGACAAAAATTTCATCACAGCTTGAAAGAGCATCACAAAATTAGTAATATTCCAAAGTTTCGTTGCGAAATGTTGTAAAATGCGGATAATATAGCCTTGCGAAATTTGCAATTTTCAGTCATTTTATATTACAAATGGGAAATTGATGCCCAAACACCCGATTGGGCTGTCAATTTCCCGTGCGTAATACAAAATGACTGAAAAACGGCAAACTTCGCAAGGCTATATTATCCGCATTTTACAACATTTCGCAACGAAACTTTGGAATATTACTAATTTTGTGATGCTCTTTCAAGCTGTGATGAAATTTTTGTCCAGATTTGTCTAGATCAAAATTTAGTCTATAATGCAAATGGTCCAGTCCATCTGCAAAAACACATTCACTATTATTATAGTTTTATCGCACGAGATGCTCAGAATCTCGATATTTCAAACTCATTAATTTATTGAATTCCAGGCGCCAGCCCCAGTGTTTAAAACTTTAGTGGACGATCGACTACGCAAGAAAGGTGGCAATTCAACGATACAGTCGACGTCCATGGAGGACTCCAAACAAAACAAAGGGAGAACGTCGTTCTCGAAACAAAAGAAAACTGTTAAACCAACCTGGTTGAAACCATCGGAGTCGACGACGGAAGACGAGCAGGTTTGTGGTTGAGAAATATTTAGTAGTTGGTAAATTGTATTAAACACATTGATAGTTCATGAAGGCAATTCAAAAGAAATCAGTATTTAATGATGTGTTGTATCCACATACAATATACAAAATTCGCCTGATTCCAAAAACTTTTTTCTCGATTTTCTTGGTTCAAATAATTTCTTTTTTGAACAATTTCTTAAAACACACTACTGTTTCACGATTTACAGGTACATTCACGTCCCTATCAGGCATACTGTACAACCTCTCGAGTTCGTATATCTGCTACAACACGACCGTTCATAATTAAAAACATAAACGTTCTCTGACTAAAATTTTTTATTTAAAACGAGCTTTCGACTACCTAACTGTAGTAAATAAAAAATTCGACTACCTAACTGTAGTAAATAAAACGAGCTTTCGAATTTTAGTCAGAGAACGTTTATGTTTTTAATTATGTCTAAACCTGGCTACGCTATCTCCATATTTTCACGACCGTTCATGCTGTACATATACAATAGTACTTACTAGTGCAGGTACGATTAGAATTTGTATTTGTTTAGAGTACTGCAACTGATGGTCTTAGTCACAGCCGACTTAGAGCAATCCTTAGGGGATATGGAGAATACCCCGCAAAATATAGGTAGGTTTACAGAGCATTTATGTAACATATTGTAACTATAGTTACTTTACCTATACTGGATAGCTCTTTCAGTTCTAAACTATTCCTTTTTGAAATCCAGTAACAGTATAAACGTCATTCTTCATCACTTCACCAATACTTCTTAGCAAAACAATAAAAAGTGAGGTAAAAATTTCGTCAGTTCATAAACACTCTAATCAGACAATTGCATATTGCAGCTAGGAATCGAACCTGGGTCGACTCAGGAATGAAAAGCATTGTGGCACCAACCAGGGTCTTAGCTAGGATTTTAGATCTTGGGCGTGTTTCTAATGACCAGGGCGTGCACATGTCAATTACCTTGAATAGCAAAATCACGGTTCTAGTTATGCTCGCCAACAATAATGCTTGTGGTTGTTCTTTGCTAATTTGCAACCAACCACAAGGCGAGCATACACTCATATTTCGCACTGACATTAAAATATTTAAGTTATTTCAGCAACTGTTTGGGGTATTTAAAACCATTTTAACACCATACAGTTCCCATTATCCATCAAAATAATAAAACATTACGAATCACTTTTGCCAATTGAACAACAACAGTATAGATTTTACAAACTTTCTTACGACGTAAATAGGAAGAAGTTGAGTCTGAAATTCTGTCTGTTGTAAGTGGCACCACCTTAGTTTATGAACCTATACACGGCCTTATATCAATAATGAAGCCGCGTTCATTTTATCTAGCCGTGTTTTTCCGCTTTCGGCCGCGATAACACGGCCAACACGGCCCTCTAGCTAAGACCCTGGCACCAACATCCATATTCCTATATATACCGCATGAGCTCGAGCGTTTGTTTCTTCCTAGAATGTTCATATGGCGAAGTCTTCTACAGCTTCCAGAGAACCATGCTGCATTCTGTAGTTTAGTTGACAAGGGAACTCATTCAACGTTTGTCACACTTCATGAAAACTACCCAATCAAGAGTAGAAAGCTTTTGCGTGTTCTGCAAAGGTTAGTAACATTCAAGCCCCGCTTGTTTGAAATGTATGCTAGTTTTAAAAACACTGCGTTGCTGGCCTTGGATTGCATGCTTTATTATACTGTACATTTGAAAAATACAAGAACCATCCATCCCTCTCTATTTCCCACTACAGCCTTATACTCCTTTTTTAAACCTAGAATTCTCTCTGCCTTGGCTCATTGGTCAGCTGTTTTTGGTGAGACCGAGTTTCTTCCTCTTCTTGTGTTTCCGTTTGTTAAATTATTTCAGAACAACCAGTTGATATGCTTTGAAGTTGTGGCAACTGTCCTAGGTAAGAATCTAATATAATTAATCTAATGTAGTTGTGTGTGATATTATAATCGATAAGCTCATAACAAACTTCGAAGTTACAGGCTGTTCCGTACATTTAAGTTGTCCCACTCTGATAATTAGAGGCAGGGGGCTATCCCCCTCGAACCCCCCCCCCCCACCCATTTTCACCGCTAGGTGGAGCATTCCTCCTTTGTAGGCATCTCAATAGAGATTACTCTATCCAATTTTCTATTTCATATTCAGTAAAATATTTACCTCACTAATTTGCAAACCTTTTGTTTATCTTGCAGTAAACTGGTGTCAGAATTGGTTTGAATTTTTTCCCAATCCTCCAATCAACTTATTGAGCATGGTAGAAAATCTTCTCGTTCATCATGACAAGAATCTCTTACAGCATCTTGTTCAAGCTGACGTCAAATCCCAGGTATTTTTTAGGTATATGTTTATCTCTCTCACGCAACCTAACTACAAACTAATTCTGTTCTGACTAATTTCTAGATATATTGTTGGCCAATAATCGAAACACTATTTTCTGAAGTTCTTACAAAGGAGGAATGGCTACGTATATGGGATCATATCTTCAGTAATCATCCGTCATTTCTGTTATTTCTTGTCGCTGCTTATCTTATATGTTCAAGAAAAGTTCTCATGCAATGTACAGCTAAAGAAGACTTTGAGGTATCCTGTTTGATATCAGAGTACCCAGCCTGCAGTTTATGCACGATGACCCATATATGTGTTACCATAGCTGTAATTGTTCAGTATATGGCCAGTGCTTTACCTTCAAGTGTGTGCGTTGTGTTTGTCTAATGACTAATTGTCTCCTTGTAGTATTTCGTTCACCATCGCAATGCCTGCGATATTTCTGCTGTCATTCAAGAGGCTTATCACCTTCAGAATACCACGCCATCTGATATTGATCCAGGGAAAATGTTGGAAGAATTTAAACCTCTCACCAAAGGACAGTATCCGGTGTTTAATAAATATCCTAAGTTTATTGTTGATTATCAGGTACGTTGCTGACGCTCGTGTATGTTAGCTTTAACCCATTAAGTGGCAGCACTTCCCTTGTGGTGCATCAGGGCGAACTGCCACTTAAAGGATTAATACATAATCTTGAAGAAGTCTGGATTGGCTTTACTATAGGCGGTGTCTTACCCTCAGCGTATCTGTACTCAAATGTTGACACTGTTTCCAACAGGTTCAAGAACGAGAACGAATACGGCAAGAAGAGTTAGAATATCTTCAACAAAGGTAAATCACTATATCTCATCAAAACAATGTTGTTTTATGGTCCTTAATGGACTTCTACTCTAGAGAGAACGTTTAGAACTAATAAAGCTATCCAGTATACAAATAGAGAATAATACATGGGTGCGCGGAAATACCAGATTTATTTCGAGTGTTGAACTAGTCCAGTCCCAGACCCTATTCTCGCCACACGGCGCGGCGGAGAAGGAGGGTCCAGAAGAATTTGCATGCGCATGCGTCAACTTGTCCAATCAAAACGGTTGCGATTGACTTCCGGGAGAAGGGAAAACCCTTACACCTGTTAAACGCGCGCGCAAAACGTAAACAACTCAGAGAAATAAAAAATGTCAGGTGAAGTTCGATGTCGAATATGCAATGGAGTCTGTCCGCCCGCTAGGAGATATGTACTTTACAATGCAGAAAATGATTATACATCAACAGCGATGCTGTTTTTCAAGGCATATGGTCTGTCTATTAGACGAGACAAGCCTGGATTGTCTCGCCATTGTTGTCGAAATTGCCGAAATAATGCGAATAGGGCCGTCGAGAAAATTAAAAGTTATAAGGAAAATATTAGTCCTCGAGGGAAAAGAAAAACAATACCATCCTCGCCAAATTCGATTAGATCTCCACCATCGAAAACATCGAGACCTAACGAAAGAAATTGTAGTTTCAGCCAGATCATTGCAGTTTTCCAACGACAAAGCACAGGTACGACGACATTATTTAAATTTTATTATAAAAAGACCAGTCTTTTGCCGAAGAAATATGCAACTATGTATATACTAACTGAAATCGGTGTTTACTAAATATTGCTGGTATGATATCCCAATATTGTCCGAGTGAGACTGTTTAAAAATACTTTATTTGTTATAGCTAGAAAGTTAAACTTGTCAAATTACACGTACGATAATTGCAATTTTGCATCGCTGTAACAAATAAGAGTTATTGTGACAAATATTGTATTGTGACAAAAGATAGGGTAATTAAATAAATTTCTATTTGATACGCAAAAATAGACAAGCTTTCTTTTACTGCAAACACTTTAATTTTATATAAATATAATGTGGTCGTCATAAAGTGCTTTACTCCTGGTCTTGCAGCCTTGGATGTGTTAATTATTGTAATTTTTGCACTAATATTTTAACACAAAATTAGGACGAATAATCCATAAACTTATTACAGACAATTCACGCCATTAAACCAAAAATATGAAGAAGTAGTATACATTGTAGAGGAGATAACCGAACGTATTTACTGTGTAGTTTCATCATCTTGTGTTTCTTTATATGACTTCGAGGGTGTAATTATCTAAATGTTTGTTATCATGTTCATTTAGCCATCCCATTCTAATGCAGCAAACACGACATCAAGTGTGAGCACGACGACATATCTTTCCTCACCCTGTCAAACATTTACTACAGTTTAAAATAAATCAAGTGAGTTCAGAGTAGGTTACTGTATAAAGTTACTTATTTGCAAGGCTAATTATATAACGTGATGAACCAAAGTGTAAAAAAAATTTGCCCTATCCAATCGTTGGTTATCTCGCCACATTTTCAATAATTTCAATAATCCTTTAAAACTTAGTATAAACATATGACAATTAGCCAAATTCTCTTGCAATAGAATGAGGCTCTGTAGTCAAGGGAAAGCACTTTGGCTAATTTATTTATTAAATTATTAAAATATCTAGCATAGACCTACCATTGTAGTACACAATGTGCCTCATCAATTGCCACACAAACAATATGCTCTTTCAGTTCCCTCAGAGTCTCCCTTACAGTCAAACTGGTAAATGCCTCAGGGGATAACAAAGCGATTTTGATGTTCGATTTTCCACGTCGAAGGTCCTCAACTTGTCGGTCTTTAAGATCGGTGAGCTTGACGCTATGTATTCCTCGTTCGGCCATTTTAGCCATCTGATCATCCATGAGGGAAATTAGGGGTGAAATCAAAACGACGATAGATGAACGGCAATCGTTGTTTGGTGACGATCGCAGAGCATCGCAAACATATGGAAAGAGCGTGTAAATCAGCGACTTTTCGAAACCAGTTCTCAGATGAACGAATACATCTTTACCGCGAGACAGGTAATAGATCGCTTGCAATTGCTCAAACTTCGGCAAAAAATTATATTTACACATTTCCATGGCAAACTTAACGGCTTCAACAAATTCTCTGCCAAAAATATGAAGAAACTTGTTCTCAATCAGCGCTGCAAGAGTATCAGAACTTTCCTTTGACATTGCGGATTTTCCCCACAGTAAACAGAGCTTAGCGACCTGGCGACCTCCACATATGTGTGGTGGTAGTTGACGCATGCGCATGCAAATTCTTCTGGACCCTCCTTCTCCGCCGCGCCGTGTGGCGAGAATAGGGTCTGGGACTGGACTAGTGTTGAACATGATATCTCACGAGTGAGCGCAGCGAACGAGTGAGATATCAAGTTCAACACGAGAAATAAATCTGGTATTTCCAAGCACCTATATATGTATTTTTCTGTTTATTATATAAACAAAATTCAGTGAAAAGCATAAAACGTCCGTAGCAATGCGTTTTACAACAAATGATATTTTCACATGTAAAAGTATCGTATTTTTTACGTGTGTTTAAATACGATTTTTCTCAGTGGCCAAAAACTCTATATAATTAATAACACTTATGTTTATATAATAAATAATGTTATTGTAGTCTAGTTTAGATTTCCTCCATGTATAGTAACACTGGATAAAAACTGCATGGACTTCTAGGGTTAACAGTTTAAAACTGTCGAGATATTATTAGATTATTGCTGCCTAATGAAGATACATGCATTTCATCCTAGGCAACTGGCTGTAGAATTAAAGAAGCAAGCTGAAGAAAGAAAAGAGGCAGAAGAAGCCTTTTATCGTAATCAGGAGTTGATGATGGAGGCTGAAAAGCAAAGACGAGATCTCATCTTACTGGAAGAGCAAAAACTAGCTGATCAGAGAGTCAGGTTGGTAGTCTGTTGAAATTTTTCAGCGAGTAAGGACTATATAAGAGTATTGGAAAGCTGTGATGTGAAGAATATACAGTACAACTACCTGAACGATGTTTTTCGGGTAGGTGAATTATCCTAATTCAGTGTATCAAAAAAGTAGACAATTTTGAAACGGCTTTCAATTTCACAAATCCTTTCATTTCATGAAATTTTTGATAAATCTAGATTGTTTGGGTACTTATATACTATAATGTAGAATAAAAAAAATTGTCGTAAAAATCAATTTTACAGAGCAGGAGGGTGTATTTTTTAGCAGCATTAAAAATTGCTTGCGTGCGAAATTTAAAAGTTTAAAACGCATTGTCTATACTTTTTTTATACACCCGGCTGTAGATTTTATGTAGTACGAAATCTATAAAGTGCACAAACAATGCATGAAGCACACATACAGTATGTCATCTGCCTCGTACCCAGGCGCTTTGGCGATCAAATTAATCCACGCGGCCCACGCAAAGGCCGCGCAAACCATAGAACAACACATAGCGCCTGGGTACGAGGCTTGTATGTCATTCACTCTTGTTTTAGTAGTTTAAAATTAAAAACAAAACAAAAAAAACGCCTTGAATCACCGAGTGTTATTTGTCTATGTAAAAGGCTTGCAATCGATTACATTTTGTATGCTTTAATCTCATGCAGGTTACAAGCAATGAGACGTGAAGTTCATACGCGAGAGCTACAGTTGATGGATGCTGTGAGAAGAAAATACATGGAGAATCAGAGCAAGTTCAAGGAAGTTGAACTGAAGAGAATGGATGATGAAATACAGCGCAAGGTTAGAGCTTTACAAATATTTCGGCATATCATGTATTTGTATCCTTTCTGCGGGAATAACACGCCTATATCACCTACAGACCTAGCCAGGAGGGGGGTTTATACCAGAATACCAATATACTCTCGATATTACTCGCTCAATATGCCAGTTCACCTATACAATTCTAGGCTACATCCGTCCGCTTGAGTACTTGATCTTCGGTCAAAGCCTATTTTAACAATAAAATTGTATACCATTAACCTATTTTAACAATAATATTGTATACCAATTAAACCACATAAAGATAAGTCTGTTTTTAAAATTTTTTAAAACTTTTTGTAAATATAATGATATTATATTATAAATTGGATAGATTTTAGATTAGATAAATTCTTAAATAGTGTGTAGAAATTTTCTTACATTTATACATGTAAATTGTCATTGAAAAACCCATTTGGGAATATACAATTACTTTATGGTTTCCGTGTTTGGATGGCCTGATCCAAACACGCGGGAATGTTGCGAGAGTTAAGAAAAGCGAGCGAAATCACGAGCCGAAGGCGAGTGATTTT
>CACRXK020016895.1:0-11024 GCA_902702795.2 Paramuricea clavata | reverse complement strand
ACAGCCATCTTGTTTGCTTGAGATACACCGTCAAGACCATCCTAGACCTAGGCCCTTTACTCGGCTGGCTTTGACAGTTTTGGTGCAATGTGCATGTGACGTCATACTTACCAAATGCTAGCCCAAAATTAACAAAACCTGGCAAAGCCAGCCGAGTAAAGTCGGTCAGGGCTGAATCAAAACATTCTCCTTTTCTATTATCACTGACATTTTCTTGTCCTATTTCCTCATTTTATTGTATTACTTTAATACTGAGTACTTCACTTATTTGAGTTATTATAAAACACCATTTCCTACATTCCGGGAGCAGTTTTAACAAAAAATCAATCTCATAAACAGTGTCAGTGACACATTGACTATAATTTTATAGTCTATCTCACAATTGTACTCCAATCCCAAGAATTACAAATATTCTTGGTCCACATGATCAGGTGCACAATAAAAGAAGTGTTTGTGGTGATATTTGGGACACCCACCCACACTTTAGTTATTGGGGCAGTACTTCGGGTACATCCACGAACTATTGATGTTTAAAGCAGCCATATAGAGCTGGAAATAGAGCCCTTCATCAGAAATTGAATAAATTCCATTCAGTATCTGTTCTCTTTTTGTGAACTTAAAGTCTTTTTTTCACGAAGATGCTAGCTAGTTCAAGGTCGCGGTTGCCCTTGCGCATGCTTAACGCCTGCAGACCCTTGCCGCCTTTGTCATGATATTCTTTATGAAAGAGAAGATATACAATCAGAGTAACATCACAAGCATCATATTCACCTGAGTACATTACACCAACACAGAAAAAAACTTTCCATAGGCATAGTTAAAAATCGCAATAATTAACGACGTGCAAAAAGTTAAGTTATAAAGTTTGGCTGTCTGTCTGTAGCAGCTGCGAAAGGGCACACTCTGACTACGAGATTGGGTTTCAATCTCAATCTCAATTTATTATGTCGGTAAACTTCTGCAAGATCACACCAACTTTGAAAACTAGAGTATATAAATAAACTAATTAAAATATGAACAATGTCAATACATATAAATATGTTTAAAAGGTTCCAAGTTAGCTAAAATTCAATATAATACATTTAAAAATGACTACTTAGTTTCGTTTTGAATTCACCTAATGAACTTGAAAGGACTAGTTCAGATGGTAGCTTATTCCATTCTCTGATAGTTCTTGAGAAATATGAATATTTAAAAACGTCTTTAGTTGCCTTAGGAATTTGGTATTTCAATGGGAGGCTGCCGCGTGTTCTAGATTCTGGGTGTAATTTCAAATACTGCTCGGTGTTAAAATCTACAAGGTTATGACTTATCTTGTACATCATTGTTAATCTTGATTCCACCCTCCTCTCTTCTAATGTCTTCCATCCAAGCGTGTCCAACATACCTGTAACGCTGGCAAGTGGAGCATAGTTCTGCAAGCAGAATTTCGCGCCTTTTCTTTGGACTTTTTCTAGTGTCTTAATGTCTTTCTTGTAGTGTGGGTCCCATGCCTCACAAGCATATTCCAGTTTTGACCTTACCATTATTACAAGCATATTCCCGTTTTGACCTTACGTTTTGTAAACAGTTTCCCTAACGTGTTTTGGACAATTCCAAAAATTTCTTCGTGCCATTCCAAGTAATTTACTGGCTTTACTTGCTGGGTTTGAGACATGCTCCGAGAACTTCATTTTGTTATTTAGGGTGATACTCAGGTAAGCGACCGACTCGACTTGGTCCAACTCTGTGTTACAGAAAGAATATTTCCTTTGCGGAGGGTCTTTTTTGTAAATATGCATAACACTTTACATTTCCCTGGATTGAACTTCATTTGCCATTTCTCTTGCCAGGTTTCCAACTTGCTAAGATCGTCCTGCAATTCATCACTGTTTGAGCTTCCCGAGATTAGGCCGTACCAAAGCGCGTCGTCCGCAAACAATCGAACACCAGAATTAGTAGAATTCAGTGCATTTGGCAAATCGTTGATGTACGAAAGGAACAATAACGGTCCCAAAACAGCGTTTCACTATAGCGTTTCACTAAGCGCTATCGTCGTCGTTTCACTAAGCGCTATCGTCGTCGGGGCAGTCGTCGGGCAAGCTTGAAAAAATATGCATCACAAGCATGCCTCTGGAGTATGGATAAACAGATGCTTGTGCACATTAATAAATAACGTGTCTTAGTATAATGTTTTCCATACGTGCATTGCAGAATGCGTTAAATAATGCTAATACACTTCCCTGTACACGCATTGCAAAATGCTAATACATTTCCCTATTAAAAATTGTTTGCGTTTATATGAGAGGAGGGCCAGCCCTACTGGGCGAGATCCCGCTATTGACAAGGCGAGATCTCGCCTAATAAAGCTGGAAATTTCCCATAGCCTATAAACGCAATAGGAAGAGCTGGCTTTCTTAATAGGGCTGAGTAAAAAAGCCATCGAATCGATTTCAAACTAAACTTTTTAAAGTTTTTTTCGCTTTAAACATGTAGTTCTAAACGAATATTCAAATGTTTGTTGCCGTGTTGGTTTTTATTCCAAAATTTAGTCGGCAAGCTATGATTTTAAATGCCATAATAAAAATGAGTTGCACGGAATGGCGGCTTAAGTGCAAGTTGCGAAAGGATGCCAGCCGGCCCAGCCCTAGCAGGAGGGCTGATTTTTCTCATGTAAACACGCGGTGAAACGATCAGTCCTGCTGCTATTACTGCCGGTGTCTTCGATGTCAGCGCGTTCGAGTGCGTTGATTGGCTAAAATTGGGGAAGTTTTTCTTCTTCAAGGCAATATAATTAATAATTGTGCGTGGGAAGCCGCTTGCGTTGATTGCCAGGAAGTTTGAAAAATGGGGAAGTTTTTTCGTTCGAGTGCGTTGATTGGCTAAAATTGGGAAGTTTTTTTCTTCTTTAATTAAGGTAATAATTGTGCGTGAGCAACAACGGAATTCAGTCCAAGTCAAGTTCGACGGAAAATTATAACTTTCACTTAAGATCTAGGCGCAAGAAACATAAAAGGTATGACTGGTTGTAATCTTGAACGTTCTGTTCCAGGTAGTGTCAATAATAAGAATTTCTGAAAATACAAGGAGAAAATCGACGTTTCGAGCGAAGGAACTATAGTCGCTACTATTTCCCGAGAAAGGGCCTTCGCTCGAAACGTCCGCGAAGTTCTCCTTGTATTTTTCAGGTAGTTGCATCCCTTTTCTTATGGCTGGTTGTGACGTTACGCTGTTTTCAACCTGGCTGTAGTGCCGCAGATTGTACCGAAGTAGTATTTTCGCCATCTAAGCGCCGGTATTTTAATAAATTGCGTGTTAAAGGGTATATTCAATGTTCTGTCAAATTATTCGGGCTGCGAAAGCGTCATTCTAAGTTTTCATATGGAAAACGTGAATGTCTTAAAGTATCTAAAAAAAATTTCGCTTGTCAGTGGGAGCGCTCGCAGTAGGAAGAAAACTAAGTTAGTAATTAGTCTTAAATTTTACTCTATTTTTTTTCTAGCCCTTTTCAAGATGTATTTTGAAAGAAACGTCGTTATTTCGGTGCTTGTCGTTTTAGCCGTCTCCTTCCAAACAGGTGAGAGAATTTCATATTTGCAAAAAGGATAATTTAAGCTAGCCATAGCATAACCGTTTGCCGTGGCTCGTTTAAGCGCCGCCCTCGAGCAAAGAGAACAAAATTATAGGAGATCTAGATTTCTGACTCGTACCTAGGGGCGGAGTATGGCGTCACCTGTATGCTAAATCCAACACCGCGGCTCAACCGGGCAAAAAACCTATAGCTAGTGTTACGAAATCAAGGTTTTTTCAACCTCGTACCCAGGCTATTTTACCTCGACCACGCGCGCGGCTGAGAGGCCCTGAGTACGATCTTGGAATCTTTAACAAGCCTCGGAACTTATTCTCCTGCATTTCAGGATTTTTATGTTATATTTTGTTGCTAATTTTTTTTGTTATCACTTGCAAATACAATATTTTATAAACAGCGCCGCCCTCAAATAACCGGCGCATCCGACGAGTAAATACGGTAATAATGCTTTGTATTTTTATTTCATAGCACAAAGTTTGGATTGCATCAAGTGCGAGTATAACTCCTCTACGCCGAGCGCACAGCAAGTATGCAACAGCAGTGTTGTGGAAACGTGCACTTTATTGTCCACTTACTGTGAATCGTTCGTGTTCATCAAGGGAGATACAACATATTACAACAGAGGATGCTCCACAGTTGTACAGTGTGGTTCCCCTACAACATATTGCAATGCTCTCACAAGTTCATCCAAGACCAAGATCAAGGCGTGCAAGATCACATGCTGTCAATCAAATTCATGCAACAACAATAAGTTTCCATCATTGAGTTATAATGGTGTTGATCATACTAAAGTTGGACAAGCAGCTTTCATCATGGGTCTTGTTACAGCCATCTTGTTTGCTTCTTCATGAGATACACCGTGAAGACCAACAACCTAGACCTAGGCCCTTTACTCGGCTGACTTTGGCAGTTTTGGCATAGAGATTATAAATAACACTAGAGGAGTAAAAAAAAGGGAACGCGACTATTGGGGGGCAAATTCAAGTCCCGGATGTGTATTCGTGTTCCCATTGGTGACGAGTTTCAAATCAGCCAATAAGAGCACGATTTTATATCCGGGACTTGAATTTGCCCCCCATTAGCTGCGTTCCCAATTTTTAAACTCGATGCCTCCTCTAGTGTTATTTATAATCTCTATGAGTTTTGGTGCAATGTACATGTGACGTCATGCTAGCCCAAAATTGACAAAACCTGGCAAAGCCAGCCGAGTGAAGTCGGTCAGGGCTGCATCAAAACATTCTCTTTTTCTATTATCACTGACATTTTCTTGTCCTATTTCCTTATTTTATTGTATTGTATTACTTTTTTAGAGTACTTCACTTATTTGAGTTATTATAAAACACCATTAGGTTACTCTTTATTATTATTCATGCAAAATCTTTGTATGTATTAAACTTTATTAGTAAACTGCAAGTCGTGTGCTTTTTAATGTCTTGAATACATTTAATTAATTCCAGGCCCGTAGTTTTAGATCAGTGAGCGGCATATAGATCTGGAGTGAGAACTCAAGTCCAAAAATGAAGCCGACTGAGATGCAGTGATTGGACGTGAGTTCCAGTCCCAATTTCTATTGTTCTTGTCCGCGTGATTAACAACAAAACTGGCATTCCGTATTTTTCGAAGACGTGAGAAACCTCTGGGGAGGTCGGGGGGGGGGGTCATATTTCTCCACCCGCAGTTGTTTTTATTTTCGAAGGGTTTTAAAGGTTATTTCCTACATTCTGGGGGCAGTTTTAACAAAAATCAAACGCATAAACAGTGACACATTGACTATAATTTTATAGTCTATCTCACAATTGTACTCCAATCCTACGAATGATTGATGTTTAAAGGTCCGTTTACATTTGCAATTTCTGCTGCGATTTTCTTCTTCTGATGGATGTGAACGAGTGGATAAGTTATGAAGTGGATGAGTTACTCGTTCACATCCTTCAGAAGAAGAAAATCGCGCTAAAAATCGCGTAAAATGGGCCTAAAGCAGCTGGAAATAGAAGACATTCGTCAGAAATTGAATACACTCCATTGAGTATGTGTTCTCTTTTTGTGAGATTAAAGTCTTTTTTTCACGAAAATGCTTACCTGAAGTCAGCTGACTCGCTGGGCTCACAGCTGGTTCAAGGTCGCGGTTGCCCTTGCGCATGCGCGTGCTTAACGCCTACACACCCTTGCCGCCTTTGTATTAATATTCTTTATCAAAGAGACGACTGCCCAGACAAGTTAGGGACGATAGCGCTTAGTGAAACCTAATTGTAGAAGGCAGGGTGTCCACCCTTTGGTAAAGGTGAAATTCAAGGACTTTTACAGGACTTTCAAGGCCCTTTTTCAGTAAATTCAAGGACCTAGAACTGGGAAAAATCTTTGAAAATGGCACGGATTTGCCGTAAATAATTCAATTTATTCAGTAATTTTAATCAAAATCACTAATGTTGGCACAGCTGGAGGTTAACGAAATTAATTCCAGGACTTCTACTGATTTTCAAGGACTTTCCAGTCCTGGAATTTTTTTTCCAATTCAAGGACTTTCCAGGATTTTCAAGGCCCGTGAACACCCTGAGAAGGGTTTTGTAGATGGACATTTTTCGAGTGTGAATTTTCGATAGAATTTTGGAGTGAAAAGTCAGGATACTGAAACTTTTTTTTTCAACTATATTTCAATTTTCAACTTTTTACAAAATGAAATTTGTGAATAAAACTCACAGGTAACGTATCAAACACGGTTATTAATGCCTAAGCATTCTCCAACTTGGGAAAAGGAAACTTCGCAAGTCCATTGTAAATAAAGGTTGAACTGGTCTTCTTTTCATCGAACCATTCATGCTTACTCAATATTGCCCACTCTGTTTCCATCACCATACCCATGTGCGTGCTCAGCTCAATACAACGTGGAAGTAAACGACCCTTTGCTTTACTAAACTTTCCTCGTAGCAAGCTAAAGTACGCCTTCAGATGGTAGTAACGTGGTTTCAACACCACAAAACGGTTGCAGATTTGGGACAGCTGCTTTAAAGCCTAAACAGAACGAAGTACAGTGTTCAGTTGGGCTTCGGTGGCCCTCCAGGGGCCTTTCACTTCTGAGACAGTGGGTTCGCTTTTCGCTTCGCACTCATGTAAAAAGAGTCAGTCAACGTTCTGCCGACAGTCATGGGTTTTCTTCAGGTGCTCTGTTTCCACCCACAGGCAAGGGTGGGTTGACTACACAATTTTTGTAGTTCGCTATAACTACAGCTACTTCAAAAATATGTAGTCAGCTACAACTACTGCTACTTTTGAACAAAAGTAGTTCGCTACTGACTACAGCTACTGCTTAGAAAATGTAGCGAACTATTTCGCTATTTCGCTACACTATATTTTTAGTTTTACTATATTTGGAGCATCTACTAAGTACTAACTCAGGCTGTAATGTAATCTATAACAAATTGACTTACGAGTAGCAACAGTAAACACAAAGCAACATTTTTGTAAGCACTACAGTGTTCAAGAGTGCAAATTGACTATTGAGTATTGATTTTAAGAAAACCGTGTCTCAATATCATGCTATTCTATCAAGTTGCTAACAATTTTAAAAAGTAGCGAATAGCGATTCGCTGTTTGAAAAGTAGTCAACTACTTGGCTACTTTTAGGCAAAATGTAGTTCGCTATAACTACAACTACTGTTTTAAAAAAGTAGTCAAAAACTACTGGCTACTTGAAAATTGTAGTTCGCTACAGTAGCGAACTACAACTACTTCGCTACAACCCACCCTTGCCCACAGGGCAACTAAGTTGACAGCAGGGTGTTAGCCAGGTGGCCGTCCGACCGTCCTATGGACGGCCACTTCTGAATTCGGACGGCTAAATTTTAATGGACGGCCATGGACGGCCTAAGGGAATATTTTCTTTAAATAGCAATTTACAAGCTTTGTAATATTTCTTGAATACTTCGAATTGTTGTCATCTGCTGTTTACTTTACTTATGGCATATGTTTTTTATATTTTTTCCCGTCGAAAACACGTTGAATATGGCTGAATTGAAGTATCGACAAACGCTATCGCTCGAGCGCCACATGCTTTAGAGTTATACTTACGGTAAAGATGGCTACAAAATGAGCCAAACGCATAAAAAAGGGGAAAAATATCGGTGATTGATAAAAATAACTAAACACTACACTGCTGTATTGCGTTCTTCATTATAGCATATACTGTACATCGTAGTGATCATACGGTTCATACCATACGTGTGCTTTTACTAATTTAATAACGGAAATGTGTATCTAAAACTAAAAGTAAAAAGGTTCAATGAATAGAACACCACAATTCCACAACAACAAAAAATTGCGGCCACGCCCAAAAACATGTGGCCACGCCCACAATATTATTTTGGACGGCCACTTTCGAAATCCTGGCTAAAACCCTGGTTGACAGGGTGGGTTAGGATAAACATAGTTAAGAAAGTAATATCACAATTGTTGTAAAGATAAAATACACGGCAACAGGATTGAACAATGTTTTGCTGCCCACGTTGTTCACACTTGTCAACAATATTGAACAATATTGTTGAGCCTGAATCGGGTGTATAACAACATTGTTCAATATTGTTGACAGCTGTGAACAATGTGGGCAACAAAGCATTGTTCAATCCTGTTTTCATCAATATTGCATCAACCTGAGCGTTTTTACGCGTGTAGTCTAGGCTAAGTACACGCGTAAAAACGCTCAGGTTGATGCAATACTGATGAAAACAGGATTGAACAATGTTTTGCTGCCCACATTGTTCATAGCTGTCAACAATATTGAACAATGTTGTTACACCCGATTCAGGCTCAACAATACTGTTCAATATTGTTGACAAGTGTGAACAACGTGGGCAGCAAAACATTGTTCAATCATGTTGAGCAGCGGGCTCAGCGTTTTTTGCCGTGTATGCAATTAGGTAAGTGTATAATACTTGATGTAAAGCGCATTTGATCCGATATCCACATGCAAATTTGAACCTAGGTTTTGTTACCTTGTGCCATACAGATTACTTTTAGTTGCCAGTTGATGTGCGCAATAAACAACTTAAATTGTGTTAGTTACCTCTCGACAATCCTTTCGCAAGACTTTATTGCCATGATTCTTTCTGAACAGTAGTAAATGATACTCAACAATTTTGACAAACCCCCTGGCCGCCATCACCACTTCGAATCCAGCTGGTTTTGTCACTGTAGAAGAAAACGGTCAACTTTGATTATTGACTGAGAATGTTTAACGTTGCTGGCAGAGTATCGGGGTATTTGCGGTACAATATCGTTAGTGCATGTCTTGATTCCTGCAATATGCAGTTGCATGATTACAATTTCGCGTCAGTCGCATGCGAGAAGAGTTGCATCAGTTGAAGGCATAGATATGGTTGAAGGCGAACTTCCATTTCTCTTACTAATAAACATTAATATCATGCATGAATCTGCCCAACTTAACACTGGTGGGGGACTTCAACCTCCCCCGCCCCTCAGCCCCTCCCTCTCGTACACGTATAGTTTTCACCAAATAACTGACTTTGTTACCTTTCACGCAATTAAATATTTTCTCAGCTTGTTCCCACTCTTCACAACGTGCGTGCCTAAATCAACAATTAACATTTGTTTAACAGTTACGCCCACCATCTTGCTCGATTAATTTGACTAAGTTCTTTCTTGGAAAGAGATAAGCTAATAAGACTAGCTATCGATTTAAGCTTGATTTAAACAATTACACCCAATACCTATATCAAAATAACTCACCAAAGGAGTAAAGAAGCATTAAGATAATATTTGACGATCAAATCCCAAGTAAGACGAGGATCTGTTGAAGTTTGAACGGTAAACTGAAGACAATCATCAAGACTCTCCAGTATATGACCTAGAATGACAAGACTATAATTCTCCTAAATATACTTGGGGGTGAGCTCAGTTGCGCACTACCATGGCGGTAAAACCTGCCGCATACGAGAGAAACTTGCTGAGATATAAACAGCCTCGTGTGGCAGTTAGCTCAACTTTGCACTTTCACCGCACACGCTGGGAAAACTGCTCATCAGCAACGCCGTTGATAACTAGATCGTTTGCATTTCCCTCAATTGTCGCCATTTTGGCCAAAGTCACGTAAAGAAACGATGGGTTCTCTCTGGCTAGTTTACTCAAGCAGCTCAAGTGAGTTAATTCAAGCAGGTGAAAAGCATCAAACACGATAGATATTTTCCTCAAAGGAGGTTAAATCCACACGAAAGCTATCCGCACACGCGAGGGGGTTTACTCAGCAAGTTGCTCTCGTGTGCGGCAGGCTTGAGAGCGCGTCATTTGGATGAATACATCGTCTGCGGTAGAACTACACACGTCACTGGCCGGACTCACCTGTTTCCAAGATTAGATCAAAGCAGTTACAGAAGTACAAAGCTCGACCATGCAGATCATCTTTCTCTCGAGCAGCGTAGTTTAACTCTTTTAAAACATCAAAACATTCGTCGATTCTATATCAAAATAACGCAATAATATATATTTCAAACATAGACTATTCTACAACAAGCTGCTGTGGTATGCAATTGTGTCTGAACTACTAGAATAAGATATCTCAAGCGTTCGTACTTTACTACAATAAGCTGTTGAGGTTCGTGTCTGAACTAAAAAATATATGCGAAAGCCATGAGACAAAGGAGTCGATTTCTAGATTAGAGAGGTTCAGAGTTTGACTTCCATTACCAAGTACCATTAACCAATCAGATAGATCTAATCTACCCGATTAACGAATCAAATGCGCATTAAGGCTGCAGATACATCTGCCCAATCAGCCCGATTAACCAATCAAATGCGCATTAAGGCTGTGAGAGGTACCTCAGCAATCTAGCTGTAATCCTCATCTTGATCCTAACCTAAGTACCTAACCTCAACTCCAATCCTAATACAATGTGACGTCATTTCGAAACATATGGAATGTCACCTGTTGGTAATATTTTTCAGGTCATCCAGACACACATATAATATGTACCAACTGCCATATCATTTGATTCATACACATCCAAGCATATGTTATTTTACCCACCTTGACATGAGAATCAAACATTGAGCTAGCGAAGGGATACAGTTAATTTTCAACATGTGATCATTTAGTTTGTTGGCGAGCGTCAACGACTCCAAACCTGGGGTAACATAAAACAAACATTTTTTTAATACAGTTGAACGTTAACAAACATTTTCGCACGTAATTCATCAACGTACAGTTATTCGAGTGAAAATACCAGGGATGGAAAAAATATTTTATATTCCGGCACCGCAGGAGATGAGAATTTTTCTGGGACCAAAGATAGCTCAATCACGAAAACGTAACAAACAAACAAACAAACAAACAAACAAACAAACAAACAAACAAACAAACAAACAAACAAACAAACAAACAAACAAACAAACAAACAAACAAACAAACAAACAAACAAACAAACAAACAAACAAACAAACAAACAAACAA
>CACRXK020016893.1:0-11024 GCA_902702795.2 Paramuricea clavata | reverse complement strand
CTCACTATGAGGGTTATATTACTCCGAGAAAAGGGTATGAGGACTTTTCAGATTTCAAAATTCCTCCAAGACATGCAATTTTCAAATATTTCATTTTGCAGTGTTTCATACTTTTAATCATTTTCTGAGATTTAATTTTGGTTCAATCTTGGATTTGGGACTGTAGAATGTAGGAATTTTACAAAATTTAATAGGATTTTGGATTTTTTTCAAGGAAATTTTGGGGAATTTTGAGGAATAATACGAGGATTACTGGAGTAATACTAACTAGAATTCTTTGCCGGAATTATAATTATATAGTTTCAGCAAATACAAAACAAAAGTTAAGCCGAAAAAAGAGTGCATAGTTTAGAAACACAATTTGTTAGATTAAAACTTCAGTTTTAATAAATTTTTGAGCAATATTAATAATTTTCCCACACGCGTTTCTTAATGCCGTCAAAATACCTACCTTTAAACACCAATAATGTTATGCCGTATAAGAGAAGCCAGCGATGAACTAGCCACGACATTCTCCTGTTGATTTTGAAAAGTAATGGAACGAAAGGAAAAGGCAAAAGGTTATAAAGCACGAGTTCCTTGTCTTTGTACTTCCGCGTTGTAGTTCCTAAGTCACACGCAATGAATACATGTCAATTAAACTTGACTTTATATAGCACTAATGAATATAAAATAATAAAAATATTTATCACCACTTGTATTGTTCAGGTTAAACAATACCATGAAACTAAACGTTACTAATTGCAATAACAAATATTATAAAATAATATGTATATAACGCGTGCTCTGATTGGTCGAAACCCGTGTTTGGATCAGGCCATCCAAACACGGAAATTTAAAGTGAAAATTTTTTAAAGTGAAATTTTAACACGGAAAGTTGTTATTTTATAAAACAAATACTTTATGGTTTCCGTGTTTGGATGGCCTGATCCAAACACTTGGGAATGTTGCTCGAGTTAAGAACAGCGCCCAAAATCACTCGCCTTCGGCTCGTGTTTCGCGCGCTTTTCTTAACTCTCGCAACATTCCCGCGTGTTTGGATCAGGCCATCCAAACACGGAAACCATAAAGTAATTGTATAATAAATTTTGCAAAAGAGAACGTTGTATTTTCCCTTCGTCGGTCGACCCGGTGTCGCCATTGAACGCGTGGAATCTGCTTGCCCGTATTTTTTGACTCCAAGATAATATGAAGTGAAAGAAATGTATAGATCATAACGTTAAGGGAACTAGAAAGATCTAACACAAATATGAATAGCTTCATTACTGTTTATATTACTATAGTCATGAGACCTATTCTTGAGCTTGGCGCTTCCTCATCCAGTTGAATTGAATTTATTAATTTGCCACAATTGGTTGATACAACAATTTACAAAAGTAATAAGAAGAATTGAAAAATTTGTGACGAGGTATAGTCCAACTAGAAGCCAAGGCTTATTAATTGCTAGACTATACCTCATGTCAAATATTAAAGAATAAGTTATCTAAATATATATGAGGTAGAATAGTGAGCAGACATATTATAAGGAAACTAATATAATACAAGGACACACACATAATATCAAAACGAAGATACTTAGATCCACACACCTAGATGTAAATTAGATACTATTTAGTTACAACTACTTAAGTGCTGACGAGCGAGTATGAGAATTATGTTGCCATCACGGAGTTATATAGAGAAGCCCGTAATATAACAATATTCCGTCAATTAGTCGTGAAGCTCGTAAAAAAAAAATTAAAAAGAATCTGAAGAACAATCAGAAACTGGAAGAGTTTTTACCACGTGAAGCCTTATCCAGTTGTGACTTGAGGTCAATATCTAAATATCATAATTAATTTTGTAAAAAAGAGCGTTTTAGGAACTCATTTTAATTTGCCTCAAATTATTTTAAAACTACACAGCAAAAAATCATTTTCTTATTAAGAAAAAAATTTCTTAATTTAAGAAAAAAAATCTTAAAATAAGAAAATAATTTTCTTAGTAAGAAAAAATTTTCTTGAAATAAGAAATTTTTGAATCCCAAGATATCTTTTTCTTAAAAGAAGAAAAAATTTTCTTAATAAGAAAACATTGTCTTAAAATAAGAAAATACGATTTTCTTACTTTCTTAATAAGAAAAAATTTTCTTAAAATAAGAAAATACGATTTTCTTACTTTAAGAATATGTTCGTAAGACAAGAAATAAAATTCTTAAAATACAAAATTATAAAATAGTATAGACATCATTACTTAAATTTTGGAAGCAAGAAAATGTAAAATGCTAGTGTTATAGGACAACTTATATCTTAACAAGACTTAGAACAACATATATCTTATTGCGTCAGGTAAATTTGTAGTTTTTATTTCGAATTGAAGAGACTATATGACCGGCAGCTCACGGTTGATCAAACACTAAATGGCCGGCAGTACATTGACTATATAGTTAAAGTTGAATCTTCAGTATAAGATAGATAAACTGATCCCCAATCCCAAACCCTTCTCTAACCCTAACCCCTAACCCTAACCCTAACCTTTTGAGAGTTAGACCGGCTGCCGGTAATATAGTCACTTTGTTTTTATTTCGTTTCCAAAATTTGAGCTCGTTTCAGTTTTATTGAATCGTTGAAGAGAATTTTTGCCCTCCGGAATTTTTATCCAAGCAGGAATAGTTCGCCATAGTTCGCGTATTCACTAAACACCTGGTACCTAACCTGCTCGCAGGCCGTTTGTCAGGCAGAGGCTGCGAGGTACGGCCTGCGACCTTTATTAGTAAAAAGTCGATTTATGCGTACGGAGCGTACGCAAAATTCCTATTGGTCAGAAGTGCCCCATGAGTTAATATCGTGCAAATATTTAACTTGTACGACATTTCGCAATGTAATTTTAAAGCTGGCATTCAATCAGTGGCGTATAAAACCATGACTTTGTTTATCTCTTCGAAGAAGTAACTGAATGTATTTGAGAAACTTTCAATTTAAATTAACGTTGAAGGATGAGCGAAGGTTAGCAATATTAACTGTACTTCCAACGGGATTTGATAAAAGTTTAATATACCAATACTTTGTCTTCGTCAGCTATAAACCATTTCCAAAGAAGTACAAGGGAAAACTTCGACGTATGCCTTGCTGATCTTTGCAGAGAGAGTAAAATAAGTCTAGTTCAGGCTGACAATTTATCTAACCGCGTTTGCATCACTTGCGGCAGAAATCTTCGAGACTTTTGTGTGTGTTTTCAAACGTTGAACAACTTAGCCCAGCGAGACGTTCGTTGAGACACAGGCAGTGAATCAGCTAATATAAAGCAGTTGATTGTCAAATGCCTCCGAACATTTCTCCCAAATACTTCCCTGTCAACTCAAGGCTTTCTGCCTCAACAATCTGGTCTTGAATAATCAAGACAATGGGCAAATTATTAAAACAGACGCCGTCGAGGAAAGTCGTTCTTAGAACACCTGGCCAATTTGAATTTACACCTGGAAATTTTGCAATAGTCGTTTGCGTGTTCTTTGACCGAAGTCCGCTCTCTCTTTGAGACTTTCTTTTTGGGAGTCTCAACTAGTGACATATATTATTACAACAAGAGCTTTTTTAAAAAAAATGTAGTTATTAAACACGGCAGAATCGATGCCGCGGCCACGGGTTTTCAAATTGTCTATTGAGTTAATTGTATTATTGAGCAAATGACAGACTTCACGCAATAATGATTAATGTTGTTTTTTAGCCTGCTATTATTCGACACTTTTAATAAATAGTGTTTGTTCAAAACCTAAATACGTTTCCTTAAATCTTACAGTTATATTTTGGATATAAATGTATAAAATACATTAACTAATAGAGAATAAAATTTTATATATTTAGTTACAGTTATTTAGTATAGTTACATAATTTAAAACGGCAATGTATACGAACAAGACAGCAATATACAAACGGGACTATGTTTTAAATATTAGAACACTTCAGGGAAAAAACGACCATGCATTATTTTAGATTAAAGTTTAGACCTTGGAATCCTAGTGAAAGATACAGGCGTAAAATTGCGCGAGAAACTGTTTGTTGTTGTTAATAACCTCTTGTAATCTAATTAACAAAACTTACTTTGATTGGCTACTATTTACCGGATATTCAATTATCTCAAAGGGGGCGTATTGAAAAAATATCAATAAAAGTCGCAGGCTCTATATATAGAGCCTGTGAGCAGGCTACCTGGTACCTAGCTTATGGTTTACCTTTTAGAACGCGGAGCATCGCGGGATAGCGTCGTTTTACATTTTTGTGAAAAATTTTATATAAATATCCATGAGCGCCTTCAAGGCAATTTAAATGGCAAATAACGATGGGAAAAGCATCAGAAAGTCCTTAAAATGTTGTTCAGATACCACAGGTAAGATTAATAATTGTATATTTGACTTGTTATTTAAACAGATTCATTGCGAAATAATGTAGTGATTATGACTGTTTACTTGAGCGAAGTGTGAAAATATTCCATTGAATGTTTGAATTTGCCGCGTTTGTTTTGCATATAAAACATGCAAATGTTGCTTTCAGGCAAGGGACGAAAGATTAAAATATAAATTCATATCTATTATTGTGAATTCCATACTAATTTACGCACTAATATTAACAATTTGATAATACTAAATTGCCTTTGACATTGGCAGTTTGCTAGACCTTTCATGCAAATGTCAAGACTCAAGGATATATAGTGATATGAAATAAGATATTATACATACGGATGTTTTTGAAGATCTGTTAGCATTTTAATACTTGAATAAGGATTGGAATTACAGGAGAATGACAGCATTTAATCTGATATTTTCAGTGTACAGATAGCTGAATAACTGAATTGCATCCTACTTTATTGTTTACTCTGTCTAATGCCAGAGGATTTTCCTACTTGCCTTGCCGGATAACTTGGCTACTGTAGAGAATGTTTAGGTTTCCCGACTTACTATACTTCACCCGGGAAACTCTGCAACCCTAGATAGAATGTATATGCCCTTCATTTAAAATAATAGCCCAAAAATACATACAAATCATTAGGTATATGTTTATAGCTTTCCTCTATTTCTAGCAGCTTATTCTTGCCTATTTTGTAATCATGTTTTTTAAACCTTTTGAATGATCCAAATTGTGTTTGTATTTTGTCATTGCGCAGCAATAATGGGGTAACTTGATTTCATATAAATAGACTGCTTTTTGTCCTGCCTGAGTGAGTAACTCACCTTGCCGGGTAACTCGCCTACTGATGTACTGATATCCATATTGGTATATCAGTCATCTTTGAATTTCGTGAAATGACATGTATTATCGGTATTGGCAAAGTATTGGTCTTTTATTATCAGTTATCAGAATATCTGTGAATTTCCATATATCGGTGCATCACTAATACAGTTCAAGATTGTGTTTATATGAGAAAATGCCATCCTGCTCGCCGGGACAATTTTGTTATGTTGACATTGTTTTGACAGTTGTTAAAAATAGCTTGCAGCTCGGCATCTTTGAACATTCATCCTGGCCCAGCCTGCTTGTGAGTGTATATGTGGAGAAATTTTCATCCCAATAAGCAACATTGTGGCATCAGAGCCAGCCTGCTTGTGGATCCATATAAACACATGATAATTTTTTCTAGATAAATATACCTAATGCAGTAAGATCTTGCTTACCGGGCTGTCCCGCTAAGCGGTCCAGCCCAGCTTCCATATAAATACATTGTACAGCTGGTTTAAAGAACCATGAACAGCAACCGGAAGTAAACTATACTGTCAGTAACTGTGTGATATGGTATTGGACAAATTATTACATTTCTTAATATTGCAGCTTTGGTGCATGAATAAGGGATAATAGTCTACTGGGCACTTGCCACAAGAAAATGATAACTGAATCCAGGGCATCTGTATCTGCCTACAGCCATGTCTCTGCTTAATAAAATTTATATAAAACATATGTAGTTTAATACTCCCTCTTTCGTCTTCTACCAATATGAACAGGTGATTGGCCGATTATAACATTAAACAATAAACCCTTTGTATTAGATAAGAATGATATTATATTATAAATAATATTAAATTAATTATATTAATGAATTATATTATAAATGAATTATATTATAAATAATAAGTCATAAAATTAATACTCGTCTATCTTTTTAACATAGACAGATTTTCATATTTTTTACTGTGGTGCATGGTGCCAGAAATTTTAGGGGGGGGGGGTGAGCCGTGAGCAGGTGACTGAAGCATCACAAAGTGTCACCATACCCCAGTAAGGTCTATATTCTAGAGGTGGAGCACTAGAGATGTGAGGGGGAGTCTAGAGAGCAGAAAACAAAGTATCCCTGGAGAAATTTTAAAAAAATCATGATTCCTAGCTTTGAAAAAGTTTTTTGAAGTGGTCATATCAATGGATTTGGCATGTCCGATTGTCTGATGAGACTTGGGAGTGTTAAACGTAAAATGAACCTAATAGGCCAATAATTTTACCAGTTTTATAAAGTCATTGACATTGTGTCGTTTGAATCCGAATACATTTTATGATGCAACTCCGATGTAAATAATAATTGGGGCATAAAGATTAAATCTAGGCAAGTCTATTTTCTAAAAGCATTAAAAACTAAAAATAATGTTCGTAAAAATCCAAATGTTCCTTCCGAGCAAGCTATTTGCATGAGAAGGCACTGCAAACTCTATTCAGGGGAGATAATAGAGTTTCAAAACTTTACAATTGCTCCAATAAACCAGTGAATGCACTGTCTTTTTCTATTTGAGTGTACTCCTACGTTTATTTTATATCATCAACACTCTGCGTGTTGGAGTGGACTATTTAATTATTTTTTATTATGCCAAATGTTGGGGGGGTGTTGAAATAGTTTTTTGGAGGGGTGGTCATTTTGTTTGGGGGAGGAGTTATAGATAATATTAGGGGGGGGGGTAGCACCCCCCCAAAATCCGTCTATGCTTTTTAATCTAGTTAACTTAGGTAACTGAGGAGTGATTCAGATTAGCAAGCACGTCTCCAGGTCTATTGTTCTTGCAATTTTGTATATATATAGCTATTTCAATTAAGGTTGTCCCCCAAGCAAAGCAGAAAAGTCGAATACAAGCACGAAAGGCTGCTGAAAATTGCTAATAAATTCATTTATATTTCTGTATACACCACATATAATACTTAGAGTGATGCTTACATTCTCAATATGTAAGTAAACTTTTACAGATTACTAGCTGTATAAGGATGTATATATGATGGATCTCCAGTGGCATTTGCATGATGTGTTTGGAACAGTGTTTAATGTGCATTATAAAGAAATCTATGGACTTTGAACAAACGGTTTGTCAGATAATATTGCTTGTCATGTGGAAAGAGTTGAAAAATTACTGCTTCAGGAGAACTTAAATTTGCTACAACACATTCCTGTGCAATCAGAACTACACCTAGTTGTGTAACAGTGCAGCTGAAAAAAGAACTTGTATAAATTGACAATAATTTGATGTTTTGTATGTTACTCTGAGTGTATATCCACACCGGGCAGGCTAAAAAGTTAGCCTGACCATGGTGGGAATCGAACCCGCAACCTTTGGGACACTAGTCCAATGCTCTGCTAACTGCATAATACACTCAGAGTAACATCAAAAACAATATTCACCTGAGTACCTGTACATATAAACACCCAAACAACACATTCTTAATAAGAAAATTATTTTTAAAAAAAAATTCTTGATTTGAGAAATTATTTTGTTAAAATAAGAAATTATTTTCTTATTTTAAGAAAATTTTCTTATTTCAAGAATTTTTTTTCTTTGGAGAATAACAAGAAAATTTTCTTAATTTAATAAGAAAATTCTTTTTAAGAAAAAATTCTTGTTTTGAGAAATTATTTTCTTAAAATAAGAAATTATTTTCTTATTTTAAGAAAATTTTCTTATTTCAAGAAAACTGTTTTCTTGGGAGAATAACAAGAAATTTTCTTATTAAGAAAAAAAATTTCTTGATTTGAGAAAACATTTTCTTAAAACGAGAAAATATTTTCTCAATTTAAGAATTTCTCTCAAGAAAATTTTCTTAATAAGAAAAATTTTCTTAAGAAAATTTTCTTATTAAGAAAATTTTCTGGTTATTCTCCCAAGAAAATATTTTCTAGAGTATAGTTGTCATGGCAACACGATAATTTTTTAAGAATATTCTTACAAATCGCCTAAAAATATCACTTTTAATTACAAAATTATCAATTTCCCAACATATATATGTTAGGTATGTTATTATACGTAAATAATACCACAAACGCTTCGCAAAACGTTTTATAGTGTTCTATATAGAACTAAACAGCCTTTAATTAAATGGCTTTGTCGATAAATTTTGAATTTGCAATAAGATGATTTCAAATTCTCGCTTGCAAATAATTTTGCTTTTTTTTTATTTAAGAACTTCAGTATAATAAAAAAGGGAATCAATATTAAAGATACACTAAAATTATATGCTGTCTTGTTTAGTTGTTTCATATACGCAAAGGCCGTAGGGTTTTAAATCCATTATAAAATCAATATTTAAAACAAACTTACCTTCGTTCACGTCGGCTCCCTTCTTTTAGCCGATTCTTTTGCCTTTTCTTTATGAGGAAACTTTTGAAATTTACAAAATCTTGCAAAAATGCGAGCAAAAATCAATCAATCATCAAATCAAGAAATGTTTGCTACTTCGCTGTCGTCATACAGTCGTTATATATAATGCAAACTTTAAATTGGACCAATCAGTGTCCGCTATTCACGCCATATTTTTGAGATCAGTGAGGATGACCACCCATCGTTGGTCACCCACGACCGCGATAATTGATGGACTTTAGGGGGGAATTAGTTTACCCTTTAGAGGGGAATTAGTATACCCTCGCACGGCGCTTCGCGCCGTCGGCTCGGGAAATATATAACTATATAGATTAATGTATATGATAAACTTTGATATTGACATACAGTATAGTATATGGTATATATATATATATATATATATATATATATATATATATATATATATATATATATATATATATATATATATATATATATATATATATATATAGCCTGTTCCGTCAATATTGAATTCAAGATGGAACGTAAGAACAATATATAGAAGTATATTTTATACTTTAATCCGCATAAGTTGGACGTCTTTGTTGAAATTTTAAAATTTAAATCCTAAATATGTAATTATGAGAATAATTTCAATATTCAAACAATAGTTTAGCACTCAATTCCGGCAATGCTGAAAAAGTGCGTTGTCAGCTGACCATTTCTGCTGAAGGGCTACTAACTATTGGTATAGCCGAATAGTGTATCCATATCCCCAAGACAAGGCACAGGCATTTAAGCATTTCACTTTTGTCTATTTATGGTAAAGTTCTAGCTAGTTACATACACGGTCACTGACCTTTATTGCCATTATATTGACTACTGTCAAATAACAGTTTAATTAACGAGAAATTGCTATTATATTGACTTAAGTATCAATGAAATTATCTCTACTTTTTGCCCTATATAACGAAACAATTAATAACGAGTATAGCCAAATTTCAGATTAGCATTGATCTTAATGTATAAAAAAGGGAGTCTGCACACCAGTACAGCAATTGCCTTTGCCTCTGGTTCCTGACATTGCCGGATTAGACAAAACATACTCTGCCGATGTTGGAGTAATTGTCATCGGCTGCATGCAAGGATATTGTAAATAGTGAAAAAGAAAATAATGCTAACACGCTGTAAACACATTTTTGTTGTCTAGAAATCTGGGCTATAATCACGTACCCAGTGCATTTTTGAATGAGGCATCATCCAGTCAAATTTGGTCTCGATTTACTGTTCGGAGAACTCAAGATTTTTCGAGCACGAATGGCATGCAACAGCCTCTACTAATCTGTTCCAGTTACTGAACTTTAGAATTGATCAAGGCAGAAAAACCACAATATACACGTACAATTATAATTCTAAACTATTAAAGGTGATGTAAAGTCCGTAATGTAAACAAACGCTTTGTTTACACTTTCAACTCAGTTCTACAGTTGTAAAATATGATTAGATATATATTATACTGAATTTTTAACACTCTTCCGGTTCGCTATGCTTGTAAATGAATGCAGGCTAGAGATTCAATTCAAGAAAGTTCGGAATGTGCGAAATATTAACAACATTCCAAAGGTTGCTCCCCCACTGATGGAATGTGTCGATGCGCAGAATATATGCGCAGAACGGACTTTACAGCATTTTTAAACAGACGTGAGATTGTAATGATTATCAAAAGGCTATACATGCCACACACTGTACGTTTTGTACAAAATTTTATAATTGGTTAACATGTCATATATGTCATGTCCATTTAGACGATAGAAATAAGTATATCCCATGCATTGATATTTTGTTAAAACTCCTACGTAGTCTCAACGAGCTATTCATTAAGTTTATATATGTTTATAAAACAAAAAAAATTTAATTGTGAAATTGTAGTCTGGAAATGGATTCTTAAGCTGTATTTTTCCCCACGGTATAACCATAAACTAGAAGTTACTATCACAAGTGAAGTGCTGCCGCTGTATACACCACGTGAGTATATATATGAAATACTTCCAAATTTATAGAGCTTGAAGAGTGGGGGATTCTGGGTAATATTACCCGAAGTGATATTCCGAAGGCGAAGACCGAGACTGGGATTAGGATTATATTTGTGTATTTTTGGACATGAACGAAATATATATGTGCGAAATATATTTAGTTAATCATTCATTCCGAGAAACTTTTATAGCTAGAGTACGAAATAGTTGGTAGAATTTATGATGTCAACTGTGTCTTTGAAGTTGAAAATTTGTACTCGTTAAACGGTTGTTCTAGCAATATCAGTGTCGGCTCGGACAAGGAGGACTAATGGGACTCACAATTTGAGTAAAAAGAAGAGGAGGCTTTGAGACAGTAATATGTCGAATATATTTTAGAATAAAGTCAATGAATTTGAATTTGAAATATGAATTTGAATATGAAATAAATTCGAAATATTACTGTCTCAAAGTTATTG
>CACRXK020016892.1:0-11025 GCA_902702795.2 Paramuricea clavata | reverse complement strand
AAGTGAATTTTGTCTTTCATGACGCTCCATAGTAAGAAGAACTCTGGAAGAACCTTCATCGTTGATTAAACTTTAGTTTAGAACTTTAGAGAGAAAGCAAGACAGTTTATTATGTGGAAGATTAGGCTGTTTCAGTGAAATCCAGACCTGATTGAAACCTCTATAATAATGGCCCAGTTGGAACAGAAGCTTGCTGTTCGGCGGTTTAATAATAATAAAAATACTGATAATGATAATAATGGTATATAATAGAGTTCATAGAATAAAATTGACTTGATTATTGTGATATAAAACGATTAGAATAATATTAAAGTTCAAGTATACATAATTTTTATTTATATTAATTAAAATGCGCGCAGAAGCCTTTTTCATAATCATAATCTCACTTTTGAGTTCTTCGGCGGCTTTGGCATAGACATAGTTTTCATGATTCTTATTGACTATATTTTGTGCTTTACTCTTTCGATGATAGAACGTTATCAAGTGTTATGGATTGGATTTAATTGGATTATCCTTTTTCACGAAGGCGCCAAAATCAGCCATTTTTGGAGTACTTTCTGCCGTGGTGAAAGATTCTAGACAATTCAAACAACGTGAACAGCGACTTTTAACAGTTGTAATTGCAAGTTACCATTATCTGTCTGTGTTAAATGTAAAAGGGCTAGATCCCTTGATGATGTTTTAAACTGTTGTTAGTCACTGTCAGTTTAGCCGTTTTGTAATTGTGTTGTTCTACTTTGTCTGTTTCGTTAATCAATTATTTGAACGTAATTTTTATGTAAATATTAAGGGATCGCCGTAATTGGGGGAACCTGTGGCGAACTCCCTGGCACTACATTGTTGTATTTTTAGGTAGTTGTCGAATCTTATTAAAACATTAAAACATACAAACAACTACAATTACTAAAAAGGTGTCATTTCGTGGTGACCCCAAAATGTCGGGGAAATTGGCACGCAGTTGCAATAAATAAATTTTGAGATAATTTGATGTTTAATATTTTCTTCAAAGTGCCGAAGACCTCTATTAGAGGTCTTCGGCAAAATTAGGTAGACCTCATTGCATCGCGATTTCAGTATAGTTTTGTGCGCTGGCGTAGGAATCAGGCGAGCTGGGGGGGGGACTTTAATTCTTGAGTTCAGTTATGCTTCATTTGCTGGCTATAAAAAACCTAGCCTCCTGCGCAGACGTTGGGAGGCCTCGGCCACTAACAACGTCTGCGCAGAAGGCTGTCAAAAACCCCACACCAATCTATCATTCAACCAAAACCGACTGACATGAAACACTCATTTCTGGTGACATTTTGTTGTCTTAAATACTGTAGTTCTTCAAGTTGATGCGCACGAGAAATGGCATTTCCGAATATTTTCGAGAGAGCATGCCCCGAACTCCTCCAGCTTCATCGTCCGTGTCGTAATTGTGTCAGTCCAGTTCTATGTTATATATAGGTCACCGGCATGCCCCTTGCTTGGGATGCAATATATTCGCCTAAGATGAAGTACTGATCAAGTCACTTTGGGATTTGCAAGAAACGAGGAGTGTTTGAAACACAATCATGGTAATATTTCACACTAATTTCAATCCATTCCATCTAAATGTTATCTTTTCGACAAATCCTTAAAATATCAACTTTTCTGCTAGCATAATATGTGTTTTAACTGTTTATTTTTTAGAAAAATGCCTTCAGACAGGCGAAAATAATTTTTCACTAACTTTTGTTTTGAAACTTTATTTGACAGCAACCGGGCATAATTTTACTCAAGGATGGGACAGACACGTCTCAAGGGAAACCTCAGTTGATCAGTAATATCAACGCGTGTCAGTATGTGGCAGACGCAGTGCGAACTACCCTTGGACCAAGAGGAATGGATAAGTTAATTGTTGACAGCGGAGGTGGGTGTTGTACCTAAGTGTGTTGTGTGTACATCCTTGTACATTTATTATTTATACAGCTAAATTATCTAGAAAGAAGTATATTTGAGTATTTTGAGACAGTATCAGTCATTAGATCGTAAACTTACATATTTTACAGTTTGTTAGAGTTTTGCTAAAGTATATAAATATTAAACCTGCATCGTGGTCCCTGGTGACACTTGACAGCATGGTCCCAGCTAGGGGCTGTTTGTATGGAAGCCTGTTTTGGAGACAGCCAGTTTTGCCCCATGCAGGCCTGCCAAGGTGTGGTGCATAAAATGAGGGAGATTACAATATTTGTGATTTTTCTGCGTGTGAAATCTCTTGCGGGAGTCAGCGGGACCAAGGGATTGCCGTGAGTGCTTTGTTTACAAGAACCTTGAAACTAAAGGTGCAGTAATACGGGCAACAAAATTGCTGCAACTTGCAACAAAATCTGATTTCTACGCATGTTAATTGAAATGTTTACACATATATTACAAATCATATTAACATGCGTTGAATTCAGATTTTGTTGCAAGTTGCAGCAATTTTGTTGCTCGTATTACTCCAGCTTAAGACTGTATTCAGCGCACTCTTGCTCAGCTGTGCAACATATATCAATCGACTTGTGTCTAGATAGTTTGTTCGTTTTTTCTGGTAGCACTCCCAACACTACTGTGTTGCAGGTAAAACACAATTAGGAAGCCAAGGAATGTGGGAGATTTCGTCAAACTGTTCATGTGGGAGGGAGATGATTAATGACTCCAAAATGTAGGAGTCTCCCGCCAAATGTGGGAGACTTGGTAGGTCTGCCGACGTAAGGTAATCCATGCACTCTTTGGATTCTGTATTCCTCTCTTTGGATTCTGTATTCCTCTCTTTGGATTCTGGATTCTGCTCCTTGGATTCCATATTCCTCTCTTTGGATTCTGTATTCCTCTCTTTGGATTCCGGATTCTGATCCTTGGATTCTGGATTCTGCTCCTTGGATTCTGGATTCTGCTCCTTGGATTCTGGATTCCACTGCTTGGATTCCAGATTCCAGATTGGTTTTGGATTCAGGATTCCAGGAAATTGGCCCAGGATAAGGATTGTGGATTCCTCTGATGTTTGGATTCTGGATTCCATTGTCTGGATTCCGGATTGCAAAGCTATTAAAAGTCGGATTCTGGATTCCTGGATTGGCATCTCACTAGATTGAATAATACTTGAAGAGTCTTCCATTTACAAGACCCTTCAACTAGGTATTATTTAATCAAATGAGATGCCAACAAGATCTTGATATTTACCCATAACACCCCAGTATATATTATGGTTAGAGCTTGACAGTTGGCCGAGCTGTAGCTCAGTTGGTTAGAGCGACGCACCGGAATCGCAGCAATGTTCAATTCCTGCCAGGGACCTATATAGTTGCATTTTTGCAGCTGTTCCTTGTTAGGGCTAGTAAATGTATAATTATAAATTTTCGCTCGAAATTATTCAATTGGGTGAGATGCCAATAAAATCTTGAGAAGTACAATAAGTATCTGTCAACTGCACTTTTCCATACGTCAGCTTTCATGGTATATAACAACCTTTGGAGACATAAATCATCTCCCATGTACATTTTTGCATGTACATGCAAGGAAATGTGAAGAAATGTGAAGAAATCTCCTGCATTCCTTGTGCTTTACCTACAACAGAGTTCTAAGTGTTGAGAGTGCATGTTGCTTGCTAATCAGTGTAGATTATAACAATTTTGCTTGGATATCTGACAAATGTTTGACCAACTGTGCAGTTGCTTGGCATGGTCAAATTGGCTGACAATGATCGGCCAGCTTTTCAATACATGAACAGATTGTGCTGATCACTTCCCGCATAATCAATCACATTACTTAATTTTTGGGAAGCAGCTAGTCTCCAACGGTCCATGGAACAGAAAAGTTCTTGGTCTTACGGATACTATTTTCAAATATTCTGCGTGGCTGCATGTGTCTTAAACCTGGTATGTACATAACTTTGTTGCTGATGTCATAGCAAAGCCAAGGAAACGTTAAAAAATTGTGTTCCTTCTCTTGCTATTATGCTTTTTGAACAGTATCAAATCAAATAATATACTTTTATAATTTATTTGATTACTCAAATGTGCGTGCAAAAGAAATGAATTGGCCATTTAGTGGTTTGATGAAAAACAAATTATTTACATGTGTCACATTGCCATATCTCTTATTGGCTATTGTAGATGCATGTTTCACACCTGAGTAAGAGTGCTCTAGCTGAATGTATGGTAGTTTCAGCTCTAAGGTGGGCTACCCTAAATGAAGGTCATTCTTCAAGCTAGCTGAAGAAAGGTTCTTGCATATTAAATTACATGCATGGCTGCAATAGAAAAAGCTACAGTATATTATGCCACAGCAAGGCTGAGAAACCTGAAATTACATGTGCATGCATTCTTTAATTAATTAGCTTTAGTTTGTGGAAACACCATGTAAATTTATTACTGCAAAGCTTTCAATCCGTAAGCCCGGATCTTCATCAGTGCTAATAATATGCTAATAAATTTACGTGGTGTTTCCACAAACAAAATTATTATATTTTATCGCCATGCAAACATACAAAGAACTTAATTAGCTTTATTAGCAAATTTATATATGTCAATATGTGCATACTGTGCATTGACACTTGATCAGCCCTAGCAGATTCCTTGCAATGATCCCATGCAGGCAAAGCAAACTGGTGTTTTAACTAGTTGATGCTGTAGGGATGGGCCGATTTATCATCTGATCGGCCGATTTATCAGTGTTAGCCGATATTTATTAACAAAAATCCCAACACTTGAAATTGGGGCAAAATGCTAGCAAAATGTAACAGCAGTTAACAGAGCAGTAACAGAAATGTCATTACGATCGGTAGTCGATGATTGAATTTACTCAACTTAGTAATCAATTTATTTCGGTGAAAGCATGGATTGTAAACCTCTTATTCATGCCGATATATATCGATGTGATCGGCTGATAACCGATCTGCCTGAAAGTTGTCGATTATCGGCTTCTACTGATTAATTTCTTCAATAATAGTGTACCGTATTACAAACACATCTAGGCAAGGCAACTATTTCAAATGATGGAGCAACCATTATCAATCTGTTGGATGTTGTTCACCCGGCAGCCAAGACATTGGTGGATATTGCAAAATCACAAGATGCAGAGGTACTGTACAAGATATGAACTAAACTAGAAAATACATGCATGCAGAAACCCTCGCATTGCTGACAAAACCGTTGTATTTTACGAACATGAAGTATCTAAAGTAGTTGTCATGGTAACACGATAATTTTTTAAGAATATTCTTAATACAAATGAAAAATCGCCTAAAAATATCACTTTTAATTACAAAATTATCAATTTCCCAACATATTTATGTTAGGTATGTAATTATACGTAATACAAGCTTCAATTTAAGGTAAAATTCAACCACAAACAATTCACAAAACGTTTTAAAGTGTTCTTTATAAAACTAAACTGCCTTTAACTATTAAATGGCTTTATCGATAAACTTTGAGTTTGCAATAAAATGATTTCAAATTCTCGCTTGCAAATAACTTTGCTTTATTTTTTATTTAAAAAATTCAATATAATAAAAAAGGGAATCAATATTAAAGATACACTGAAATTATATGCTGTCTTGTTTAGTTGTTTCATATACGCAAAGGCCGTCGGGTTTTAAAGCCATTATAAAATCAATATTTAAAACAAACTTACCTTTGTTAACGTCGGCTCCCTTCTTTTAGCTGATTCTTTCGCCCTTTCTTTCTTGAAATTTACAAAATCTTGCAGAAATACGAGCAAAAATGAAGAATATTTGCAAGAAATTTGTCAATCATCAACTCATCAAATCAAGAAATGTCAAATGTTTGCTATTTCGCTGTCGTCATGCAGCCGTTATAATGCAAACTTTAAATTGGACCAATCAGTGTCCGCTTTTAATGACAGTCCGCCATATTTTTGAGATCAGTGAGGATGACCACCCATCGTTGGTGACCGACGCCCGCGCTCATTGATGAACTTCAGACTTCCCTAATGCTTTCGTTTCTCCGGGTGTAAATAGCCGGGGGGAATTAGTACCCTCGCACGGCGCTTCGCGCCGCCGGCTCGGGGAAAATGTTGTATACAGTTATTGTTTGGGAGGGTTTGTCTCTATCATAAACTGGGCCAAGCTGTAGAATTTTGCCTGCCATGTTAATTTTCTAGCCTAGCAGTTCAAACTAAACTATTTTTGCCTGCCATTTCTCAAATATGGAATATGGACTGCTTTTAACCATTGGCAGACAATATATGCTATTTTGACCCCAATGCGTACAAAACCTTTTAAAATTTCTTGTTTAGGTTGGAGATGGGACGACAAGTGTTACTTTACTGGCAAGTGAATTTTTGAGAATGGCAAAACCATTTGTTGAGGAAGGTGTTCACCCCCAGGTTATCATAAAAAGTTACAGAAAAGCAGTGAACCTTGTAAGTATTTGAATAATAATGTACATTAAACTGTAATTGTACTGTTTAAATATGCAAATATTTAACAGCACAATTAAGATGTTAATTTACCCAATAATGTAATATAAATTATCTGTAATTTGTCAAATTGTCAGTGAAAAATAGAAAGTAGGGTGCATGGGGCTAAACTGGTGCTGATAATATTATCAAATTGAACATACTCGTACATACAGCTAACAAGGTAATGCATAGGAACTGATGTTAAACTTTTTTAAACTAGGGATGTGTCGGATACCAGTATATCTGATATTGGGTAAAATATACATTTAACAATTATTCGCCGAAGGCAAGGTGTATTCACCGATAATCACCGAGCCTGAGGCGAATAATTGTTTTAGTATTTTTACACAGGTCTTTTGTGTTTTTTGGGGGAAAATTTACATGTTATCCCATTGAGTGGCAGCACTCTCCACTTGAGGAGTAAAATCGCCTGGCGTTAGACAGAGCAAAATACCTAAAGTAGGGTGCATCAGGGTGCATTGCCACAAATTTAAACATATATTGGGTATACATGACTGTTCATTATGTCATATATAGTCAATTCATATGAAATCTGTATTTCAAACTTCTTTAGGCTATCAATAAAATTAAAGAAATTGCTGTACAAATCAAGAAAGATGATCCTACGTAAGTTCTACAGTAACATTCAGTAATTTGAAGAAGCTCTAAACAGCCAGCACAGAGTCCTAAATTTGCCCTGTTTTTTCCATATTAAATAAATCTTGTTACTTTCATTGTACAGTATACAGTATAAGTAAAGTCATGCATGCATTTTGTAACAAAAAATTGAGAGGTTTAGTTTTGCTGCTCCATAAAGTTTATAAAAAGCCACCTGATGAAAATATTTTTCATATAATGATACTACATTTGGCATTTTTGCTTTCATTGCTTGTAATAATATAATTGTACATCTCACCGAACTATGGCATTGAATAAAGAATTTTGCTACCAATTGTTTTGCTACCAATTTCTTACAAATTTCCACGACCACACTTATATAGTTTTGCTTCTAATTATAAATATAAACAGCCAATTTGGTTCTTAGGAACAATTAGCTCTAAAAAATAATCATTCTGGGTGCAACAGCCAAGATTCTTAGTTGTACTTCACTGATTGCTGATTACTCCAATAATTATTGCCACGTACAGTACAATACAAGCTGGTATAAACTTAAGACTGAGTCGCGAGTTTGCGAGCGTTAAGTTTGCGGCTTGTACCAGACCATAATATTGGCGTACCTCTGGTACTATGCATGCATATGTACGCGTATTGTTGTACCCTAGGATTTTCTTATAACAATTGTTTGACCACTATCCGCAATTTGATGGTACTTAAAGAAACCCACCAGCTGTATAGTAGTCAGTTTTGTACACAAAATATATTGTATACTCTGATATTATTTTGAAGTGAGATGAGAGGTTTATTGGAGAAGTGTGCAGCCACAGCATTGAGTTCAAAATTGATAGCCAATCAGAAAGACTTCTTCTCTAAAATGGTGGTGGATGCGGTGATGTTGTTGGATGAACTATTGCCTCTCAATATGATTGGAATGAAGAAAGTTTCTGGAGGTGCACTAGAGGTACTGTACAGTGGAGAATATACAGTACTTTATCTAGTATGCTTTGATGCACAAATTTAAATGCACTTTTCCATAATGATTGCTTCAGGATGAGCGACCTGTTCAAGCTGTGTGAAGATAATTCATTATTTTTAACTGTACCCATCAAAATAATAGATATACAATGCGTACTTTTTTTCATGCGTGCCCTTTCAAATCTGCCATATTGAATTTGACTTGGAGTAAGAATTACAAAGTATAAACAGAGCAGTTCTTTTTGCAAAATTTGCTGGAAAAACCCCAATTTGCACTTCTCGCAACCGCGCGGAATTTCCTGCCGCAGGAGTCTGGGGCGAGTCAAAGTGCCCTGTAAAATCCGCCATTTTCAAATTTGTGGAGGCAGGAATACACAACTATTAATCGTTCTGTGGCTTTACCTCGCTGGTACTCTGATGGCTATTGTGGCGTACTTTATAAGCTGATAGTACAAACCCGTAGCCTGTGTATTATATACTGTATCTGGAATAAGAACTTGCGTCCAAAAAGTGAAGCCAAAGATGGCTGAAACTGACGTCCAGTCCCTTGTTTTTGTCTGCGCGGTTAACATGAGTGTGGCAAACTTTCGTGTGGGGGAGAATGGTATTAAAACTGTTTCGAAGTCAATTCGACCATCTTCGCTTCACTTTTTTTCTCATACAGTAGGCCGAATGACTGATGTTCTTGCTGCAGATATACAGTATGCACAACTGACTGGTACAAGCTTTAGACTCAAGGTGTACTCAGAATTTAAGATGAAGTACATTCAGTAACTACGAGTTAAAATAAGAAGGAGCACACTTGCATAATTATACAACAAATACAGTTAGCCTTTTTCACGATGACGAATATCCGCCATTTTTTATTTTTGGGTGGCATGCACCTAATTCTCGTTAACCAATGCAGACAATTAAAACAATGTGAAAAGCAATTTTTCAAAATAAAGTAACCATTCACAAAGCAAATTTACCATCATTCGTCCAAAAAATTATAAAAAGTCGCTGTTATGTGGACTTATCTCGCAGACTTCGGCAGAAATGCCACCCAAAAATGGCGGCGTGACTCGTGAGAAAGGCTAATGGACTCCAAATTCCTTATTCCCATCTCATCCCATCAGTCAAATAATGTTTCATGCCAAGGTCTGGTTATACAGTACCGGTAATAAAAGTGCCCTTGCAGCAACAGTTCTGTGTGGCTTACGTAGTACTCGGCTGAAAAAGTACCAGACCATATTACTAGTGTACTTCGTGTGCGTACAATAAGTAAGTCGCTGTGAAAACGAAAGCGGTACCGTAATGACTGTCATTCTGAAAACCTACAGCGTGGATTTCAATACGCTTGCTCGTCCTCTGCACATTGCACATTTGTTAAATGTTGAATTACAAGTGATACAAGTATTTTGTTTTCATTTCTTTCTTAAGGATACTCAACTAGTTGCAGGCGTAGCTTTCAAGAAGTCATTTTCTTATGCTGGATTTGAAATGCAACCGAAGAAGTATATCAATCCTAAAATAGCTCTCCTCAATATTGAGCTTGAACTCAAGTCTGAGAAAGAGAATGCTGAAGTCAGAGTAAACACCGTTGAGGTATGTATGATATGGCAATTTTTATTTGACGAGTATGTGGCCATTTCTCATCGTTACGATTTAAAAAGCGTATCATTGAAAAGCTAAATAACGTACTGTTCTTTCGTCCTATGTGTAAAAATTGAATTGTTTAGGCACGTTTATGATGCACGACAGCCAGGTGAATTTACATTGCGTTTTTTTGAGACGCCCTGTATGTATATCCCAACAAGGAATCGAGTTAGATTCTATAACATAGACTAGGACGTTTCATACCCACACCCTGTATTTCAATGAACAACGGACATAGTGACATACTGTATTTACTGGCAGGATTATCAACAAATTGTGGATGCTGAATGGGATATCTTGTATGATAAACTGGAAAAGTTAGTCAAGAGTGGAGCTCAAGTTATCTTATCTAAACTGCCCATTGGTGATGTTGCTACCCAGTACTTCGCAGACAGGTATACTATGTTATGTAGCTAATTATTCATTCAACTGACCAATCATATACGATTTTGGCTGAAACAATCCTAGTATACTGACCAGTCATATACGATTTTGGTATAAAGATGGCAAGTTACGTATAATTCCGACACAAACAACTGAATCTAATACTACCATGGCCATGGGCTCTTCAAATGAGTCTGGTTTGGAGTGGGATGAATTATACCCGTGGGACGACATTCGAAACGAAATATTTTTTGTTCTAACTAAGCAAACTGCACTTTGTATTAAGACTTATAGGGTCTGTTTGGGTCAATGGGTCTTAATGTTTATTTTTGTTTGTATGTCTACTATGTCGTTCAGTACTATACAGGGTGTCCCGGAAAAATGCCTGAGCATTATGTTGAACTTACGGAAGCGTCAAATACAGGGTGTATTGAAAAACGAGACCTGAATAAATAACTCTATTCTTGTTAAGTACTGTACAACCTTTTCTACTCCTGGAAATTTAAAATAGCTTCTAATCGTATGAAGGAGTATATATATAACTGTATAAAAAAAATTATCAAATTACTAATTAGTCGTATCACTTCCTGGATCCCGTGCACGTTTCGGAAATCACGCTACTGTATATCGTTTTATATCATTTTATTAGGGATATGTTCTGTGCAGGTCGTGTGGCTGAAGAAGATCTCAAGAGAACTATGAAAGCATGTGGTGGTTCTATTCAAACATCAGCCAATAGTTTGACACCTGACGTCTTGGGAACCTGCGAGCTGTTTGAGGAAGTACAGGTTGGAGGGGAAAGGTAGGATTCTTGTTGCTAGAATTATAAGAACAAACGCGTTTCATTGCACGTCCAGCAAAATGGTAATTTTCAATATAAATTGTAATACACTTCCCCCATTTACTGTAATTACAGCTCCAACGCTAAGCATGCAGTCACCGCGAAGGCCATTAGGAGGCAATATTTTTCAATTTCGCGTATTTGTA
>CACRXK020016891.1:0-11025 GCA_902702795.2 Paramuricea clavata | reverse complement strand
AGTTATTTTTACATCTCGACATTATTGTATTGAGTAAAAATAAACCAGTTATTCAGTTTGCTGAATAATTTCCACAATGAACATGTACTAAAATTCAAATAACATCATAAATTGGAAGGCAAAGTTCACGACTCAGTTTCCTTCTTTCATATGTACTGATGATCAGCCACTGTATTGCCTAACGCACTCTAGGCAAGAAAATGGCCAGTACAATGGTCAGTATAGAGCGGTCAGTATACAAGGCCAGTATACAGTGGTCAGTATACAGTGGTCAGCATACAGTGGTTAGTATACAGTGGTCAGTATACAGTGGTCAGTATACAGTGGTCAGCATACAGTGGTCAGATTTTAAACCCACTATATCGGAAATATTTTCTGCCATACTCGGTATTTGGTCGTGGCAAAAAGAGAGACGAATTTGAACCTCGTAAATTATAACTGTGGATATGGTTAGAATTCTGGAACATTGATGAGAACCTCGACGGTGCCAAATTATTGACAACCTTAAACATGATCGAGCCGGGCCATAATACGTTTTCGCCTTTCTTCCAAGCTTTTCCACCCTAGATTGTGATTGCCCAGGCTCATCTTTAAAGTTCATTATACTTCTAGCACATCTGTTGTAAAGTTTTTGCAGTCGTTCAGACTGGCTTCTACTAATGAAATTCCAAACTTCACAACAGTAGTTGAAATGGGGTTGGACAAGACCATAGACCATACTAAACACGACCATAACTATACTAAGACAAGACCATATACTAAGACAAGACCATACTAAACACATAATTTATGATACTTGATGTCTAAAAACTGTTCATTTGCTTTAAGCACTTTTAAAAATGTGTAATGGAGTTCATCTGGCGAACATGTAAATAAGGCAATTTATTAAAAGCCATAGCTCCTTAGAAATAAAAGCCTTTCCTGGCAACTTCCAATTTGGCTTTCGGTAGCCGCAGACGTTGTTAGGCCCTACGAGTATTTTGTTGATGACTCATAATTTGAAAATAGTCATTAAATGATATTTGCTGTGTTGGTGTAATCTACTCAGGTGAATAAGATGCCTGTGTGATGTTACTCTGAGTGTATATCCACACCGGTGTCACAGCGGATTTGGACTCCCCGCGGATATGGACCCCCCGGTCCATATCAGCTAGCGGATTCGGACCCCTACGGTACATATCCGCTAGCTGATATGTACTCCCTTCCGCGGAATTGGACCCCCTAAAATTCACAAAAAGAAGTTTTGAAACGATTTGCAGTTGAATGTGCATGGAAATTTAGGCGTCAGTTTAATTTAAATTATGATAACTAATGGCATGACTCAACTATCTTGGAATTTGCTTAATGACGAAAACAAGTATTGAGATGCTAATTTTATAAAAGTTTAGGGTTGAATGGAATGCATCACTTTGTTATGGGTATGTTAAGCCAAAAATAATTTGAAATATATTTTCATTTTCCGTTTTTATTTGAGCAGTTAAGAGTCAGAGCAGATAGCAATTCCAAGGAGTAAAATACTTGTGAAGGCTTCATGCGCTTCTCAGTTCTCGCACATTCCAAGATCATAGAAATAAACTCATGTAGCAGAAAAATTATAAATCATAAACATTGACGGAATTCTCTAATCTAAAAATGTAAGATTTGATGATCTAAAAATCTTCGTACGGTTTTTAAAATAAATCAGATGAGATTTATGACGATTTAAAACGCTTTCAGTACAATATTCAAAATACGATACGTTGCAATGATAAAGTACGCGAGGGGTCCAAATTCGCGAGGGGAGTCCAAATCCGCTAGCGAATAAAGACCCTCATAGGTCCATATTCGCTAGCGGATATGGACTCCCCGGTCCATATTCGCTAGCGGATTTGGACCGGGGGGTCCATTTTGAGGGGGGTCCAAATCTGCTGGGACACCGGTCCTGATATAACCAGTCACTGAAAAACCCTGATACGGAGTGTGCTGTGCAATATCTGTATCTGTAATCTGTAACTCAAAATTACCACAACGTCCACAAGGTGTTGTGGCCACAACCGACAAAAAGGTTACTGAGCATTTCCGATCGCGCACGACCACAATGTAGGCACAGAATAAGGCACACAGAAGGGACCCTGGCCGCCATCTTCCTACCCAGTCGATTACATTTTCTGGCCAATAAACGCGCTGTATTGGCTGGCCGCCATCTTCCTGGCCAGTCAATTGCATATTTTTGCATAGAAAAATTGTGACACGTTGCACCGCTGAGTGGCCCTTCTGCTACTGATCTTTATTCTGTGATGTAGGCCTACATGCAGCTGCGGTAAACAATGGTTTAACATAAAATTCCCCCATATGTGTAAATTTGCATCAGGCTTGCTCGCTCCGCAGCAAAAAAGGTTGGGTGAAATACAATTTTCATTTTCCCGAAAACTAAAGAAAAATATCCAACTCGAAGTTTAACTCGAAGTCCAACTCGAAGTCCAACTCGAACTCGAACTCGAATCCAACTCGATGTTACCTAACTCCCATATGTCAGATAACGCGCAACCACAAACAGCGAGAAATACAAAAGAGAAGAAATATACCGGGGGAAATCCCTACATGTAGCTTAACACATACAGGAGAGATTATTTATAACTCATTAATTTTATCCACGAAGACGGAATTCATTTTGTAAACCAACTATTTATTTCATGGATAACTCACACGTACATGTTGTCTTTATCTTCTTGCTGTTTTAAACTGAAGTGATGGCCAGTTAAAACTACTAAATAAGTAACAGTGGGTAGAAGTTTGGTTTGAAGTATGACTAAAGTTATTGAGCAACAACAAAATAATCAAATATACAAGACATACAACTGTAGTAAATATTACCAAATCATAAATGAACAGAGGGTCTTTTTTAAAAATAGAAAAGACACCTTTTGGCATGACATCACGGTGAAAGAATCCAGCTTTAATATTAATTAAATTAATTACGGTAAGTAAACGAATTACAATTTCTGACAGATTACAATTTCTGACAACGTAAACTGACAGATGTTTTTGACAAAAAGCGCGTGCACTATTTATGTTCGAACAGTTATAAGCAAGACGAGTCGTGAAAAAACAAATGTTTATGGGAAGGGGAGAGAAAATACACTTAGCTTGCTATACTTATCGCGGCATATTCCCGATAAAATATAATTAAAACCAAACCGCCAAATCAGCGGTGCCGGCTATACAATATATTACAGGCATTATCTGAACAGTAAGCGACTGTAAACAGTGTGATTTAGACCTAAATGCTTTCTGCCAATTGTACAACTTTAGCTAAGGTAGTTTTATAGGCATAGGCTTGTTTACTCGAAGAAGTAAACGCTTTTGACGAGCTCTTTGGTTATTTATTGAACTACATGACTCGACGTTGATTACATAACATACGGTTATTCGGGTCAAATAGGGGTTACGAAAAAATTCGTCAAAAATTCAATTCTAAGTTGCCCCAAAATTTTATTTGATTAATAGCAAGGGAAAACATATTTCTTTGATCTGGTTATGAATTTTTTGTCTGAATCGATGTAACAATGGAGATATTCGCTGCCTAATATGGCATATAATAAAAAGGTTCGAAAATAAAAAACATTAAGAAAATCTGTAAAATATTCACTTTTTACAGAAATGTCTCTAAATTTCGTCTGCTAATCAATAAATATCTCTAATTTATAAAACGAAATCATTTTTGTGAAATATTCCCATTAACACGCAAAATAGAGCGATTTTGGTAGTGCCGTAAAATGACCTCTAAAAATCGAAAGTGGCATGGGAAAACCAATTTCGACGTCTCTCTCCTTCAATATTTATCCGATCGAAATAAAACTTTCACAACATTAATACTTTATATAGGCCTACATTCTGACAAAGTTTGAAAGATTTTGAATTTTTTCATTTTACACGTCTTACCTGATTATTACAGACAACCGCTCTTAACATTGATTATTTGGGTCAAACCGGCGATTATGTTAAGCATTCATTCGTCAAAGCCCATCCTTAAAGGGTTAAAATCCCTGGTGATGGGAAGTAACACATTCGGATGGTTACAAAGAAAAGTATCAACATTAGTTTGGATGTAATTATATAACACACCATTTTCAGCGGCGCCACAGGATGTAGCATGGTAAATGACAGCTAATAAAATTATAAAAATAGATTGAGGCAGACGGGGGGTGGCCTGATGGACATGGTTCAATACCCTAGTCTTTATAGGTACGAAGTCTTCTGTGTGAAATTTTATGTAATTTTAACGTAACTGCAAACGCCATCTCCAGAAGATGACAAACTGTTGTTGCGAAAAATGAAATAATTTGCTAGGGAAACTGCTGAATCAGGAATACTGCTATTTAGCCATGTTTCAGTGATACAGATAAAATCGGCTTCATTGATTTGAGAAACTGCTTCAAGTTCATCCACCTTAGGGAAAGTCGAACAGACATTAGATATTAACAAACATGGAAGGTCGACGTTATCTGGGTTCACCAATGTGGGACACTGTTGGGTGGGTAGACTGGGATTTGCAATAATGACTGTGGAGGGTATGATGGAGGGGAATTGCACAGGGGGAATGGGTTGGAATTGAACAGTGGCATATGATTGAAAGTAGCCTCTTTAAAAAAATAGGTATGCGACACACGTACATGTATCTGCGAAAAAGCTTGAGTTATGAAGATGACATGGGGCAATTGAAATATTTCATCACTTATTATAATATAATAGCAAATAAGATTAAGATAAAGTCAAACATAATACACATCTAATAGGGTGTACACAGTGCGTACACAGGGGCAACTGCCCCCCCCCCCGCCCCGCCCCGCCACCGCCAAGAAAATTTAAATAATTTTATAATATGATTATGATTGTAACAGGTAATTATGCAGTCAGGAAATAAAAATTTCATGCAAACAATATTGAAAGTGTCTATACAGCCGGCTATTTAGTAAACTGTCACTTGACAATCAATCCCCATACTCATCGAATTTTCAAAACTTTATTGTAATCATATGAAGCAAAAATTCTGTCACTTCTTACTTACACTTAGCAATGTTAACTATTGAGTAACATACACAAACTATTTGAGAAACATGCATTGCTGTAGCAATGAGTCAATCATATATCAAAGACCACTGTATAAACAGTAGAGAATGTTTTGAAGGGCATCATTAAGTTAATGATATACCACACTGTTCGGTTTAACACAGCATGTCCACACAAATGTATTTTCTATAGGAATGCAAATATATTCCGATGTGCTTCATTGACCATGACCAACATACTGATTGGTTCGTTTGTCTATATATACTGAAGTCCGTTCATGTTCGGTCTCTCACTCTTGTAATCCAACACTGTATTATTGCCTCAAGTATGGCTGAGAATCATGAGTCTACATTTCTGAACGAAGAAGAGTCTACACCCAGGAGCGAAACGGGTCAGAATACGCAGTTGGTTGAACAAGTATTCTCAATGTTCAAAGGATATCTTACGTCGCAATTAGAAGCCAAAGATAAACATTTACACGAAGAATCCAAGATTGTTAAAGAGGCAAATGAGCTGAAGTTTAAAGGCAATCGAAAGCAGTTCGAATTGAACGCTAATCTAAGTCGTATACTCAGTCAGATCGGTGAAAGTATCGACAGTCCTCCTGACGCACAGAAATTGATTGACGAAGGACAGCATCTAATCAAGAAACGGCAGAAATTAATTAAGTTGGCTGACCGAACAAAGGACGGCTGGCAAGTCGCTCAAGAATACGAGTCCGACGACATCGCTTCAGATTCAGAGGACGAAAAGAGAATTCGCAAAGCAATGAGCGCCGTGGAGAGGAAGAGAAAGGAAGCAAAGCCACAGATTAGCAATGCGTCCAAACGATTCAAGCCTGCTGCTGATAATCAGCTTTTTCGTGGTAGCTATGATCTTTCTTGTACTTTGTGATTCTCATTGCGGTTGGATTGCATCAGCAACCAACCATATATTGTTGTACAGTTTGTTTTTCATGAATATAAGAATGGAGATTGAAAATAATTTACGTTCGGTTGAACGTAGTGAATTAGAACGTAAATGTATTTTCTATAGGAATGCAAATATATTCCGATGTGCTTCATTGACCATGACCAACATACTGATTGGCTCGTTTGTCTATATATACTGAAGTCCGTTCATGTTCGGTCTCTCACTCTTGTAATCCAACACTGTATTATTGCCTCACTTTCCCGCCCACCCTCCCACACAGGTAGTCTGATCTAACATTATTTTACTCGGTATTTCTAGGCCGTTCAGAATTTGTTGGAAGCAGAGTCAGGTGCTTCCGCTGTCAGCGTATCGGACATTGGGCAAAAGATTGCAGAGTTCCAATCACCTGGCCAACGTTGTCAACACCAAACAAAAGTGGATTCTATTATGCAAGCGGCTCAACGCCTAGACCAGCCGGAGGGAACAAGGACGGAATGTAACGTGGATAATGGTAACGATAGCGTGATAAACCAATTGTGTGAGGTAACAAATTATGGTGAATTTGATAATGATTGCCCTCAGAAGGTATTAGCCAATGTTAAGGGTCGACTGAGGAAACATATTGAATTTTGGAAGAAAATTGGAACATCCAATTTTATATTATCCGTGATTAGTGACGGGTACCGTTTGCCATTTATACAGGCTCCTCCTTGCAGGGATATCTCAAATAACAAATCTGCTTTTGCACATTCTAATTTTGTCAATGAGGCTATAAATGAGTTGCTTCTATCAGGGCGAGTTTTGCAGGTTTCGCAGTTACCCCATGTTATCAATCCTCTCAGTGTATCCGTACAAAGATCGGGGAAAAAGAGGCTAATCTTAGATTTGCGGCATGTGAATCAATATCTGGAAAAACAAGCGATTAAATATGAAGATTGGAAAGTAGGTTTATCATACTTTCAGAAAGGTGCTTTCATGATTTCATTTGATCTTAAAAGTGGGTATCACCACATAGAAATTCATCCGGAATATCAAACATTTTTGGGGTTTGCTTGGAAATTTCCAGACAGTAAAACACGCAGGTATTTTATTTTTACAGTTTTACCGTTTGGCCTCTCCACTGCACCACACATTTTTACCAAAACACTGAAACCGCTTGTCAAATATTGGAGGTATAGCGGAATCAGTCTAGGACTTTTCCTGGACGACGGGTGGTTGACTGAAAGCGAAAGGGAAGCATGCAAAGTTTTGTCTCAAAATATTAGATCCGACTTGGCTGACTCTGGGTTAATTACTAATGAACAAAAATGTCAATGGGAGCCATGCCAAGTCATGGAATGGTTAGGTTTGGTGTGGAACACTTTCAACGGAACTATTTGTGTTACAGATAAGAGAATAACAAGCATGCTTGAGGGACTAAACTTAGTTTTTCAAAGAAAATTTTTGGTTTCGGCTCGAGAGTTAGCTTCGCTTGTTGGGAAAATCATTTCCGCAGGTTCTGTTTTTGGCAACATATCTCGAATTATGACTAGATATTGTTCTATTTCAATCGCGGCTGCTGAAGATTGGGATTCTGTTTTCCTGTTAGACGAATATTGTCAAAGAGAGTTAGTATTTTGGAAAGATAATGCCAAGAAATTGAATATAAAATATATTGATAATAATGTAACAAAGAAATCGAATTATGTTATATATTCGGATGCTAGCAGCACAGGCTGTGGGGCTCATTTTGATTTTAATGGCGAAAAGGTTTGTCACAGACAATGGGACCACCAGGAAAGCCAGAAAAGTTCTACCTGGAGGGAACTTACGGCTATTGAATTTGCATTAGACTCGTTTTTGCCATTATTAAAAGGCACATATGTTAAATGGTTTTCAGATAGCCAAACAGCTTGCAAAATTGTTTCCGTTGGGAGTATGCGATCTGATCTACATATTATTGCAATGAAGATTTTTCAGATATGCGCTGACAATGCGATTCATTTAGAAATTCAATGGATTCCTCGAACGGAGATTGCAAAGGCGGATTTTATAAGTCGTCTCATTGACATTGATGATTGGCAAATTACTCGGGATTGTTTTGAAGCTATAGACAGGCTTTGGGGTATACACACTGTGGATTGTTTTGCTAACTATTATAATAAGAAAGTTAGCAAATATTTTTCAAGATTCTGGAATCCTGGTTCCAGTGGAGTAGATTTCTTTGTGCAAAAAATAAAAGGTGAAAATTGTTTGGTCGTTCCACCAGTAGACCTCATTGTAAGGGCACTTCATTATTTGTATGCTTGCAAAGCAACGGCAACCGTAATTGTACCATTTTGGCCTTCATCACAATTTTGGCCCATACTTTCAAGAAAATATGTGAGTTTCGTAGTCGGCTATCAGTTCTTCAGCGGAAGACATTCTTTAGTCCATGGCCGAAATACCAATTCATTATTGGGTTCCGATAGGTTCTTTGGTGATATTTTGGCAGTACGTTTACAATTTGATTATTGACAGTCGAACGTTTAGTATCCGTACGTTTAATTACAAAGGAAAACAAGGCACTGGCCTTAAAACAGTTACATTATATATTAAAAGTTGACATTGTCAAGTGTGATTTTATTGGCAGGCACTGGCCTAAATGTTGAAAATGTGTTCATGAAACGGAGGAGTTGACATGTAGCCGGCACTGGCCGAAAAATTGTAATTATGAGTGGCGCTTGCCAGGAATAAAGTTATATCTAATTGTCAAATGAGGAAAAGAGAACAATTAAAGTTTAGTTCAAATATTGTTTATAACGCAAATTTGTCCCTATTAATCTCCCTTATAGGTATTTACAAATTCTACCGAATGGAAGGAGTTACCAGTCGGTATCAGACCAGTCACTTCAACGTTACTACATCAGCTACTTCAATCTAAAGCACAGTCGACATCTCAACGATATCTCAAAGAGATCGGCAAGTTTATCTGTTGGTGTAAGTTAGTTAAGGTTCCATCAGCGCCACCTTTTTCAGTTTCGTTGGCTGTGGCCTATATGTCCAAAGTGTACAATCAGTCTCAATCATACTCCAGTTTGGTTTTAATACATTCTGCCCTCAAATGGTATCATTCCTTCCTGCCGCTTGTTCATCAAAATCCCTTTGATAGTAAGATTTTATCGAACTTTTTGGAGTCGGCGAAACGCTGTAAGCCAACTGTCAATAGGAAAGTTCCTATTTCTCCAGATATGATAAAAGCCATCGTCGATAAATATGCTACATCTGCCGCTAGTTTAAATGATTTAAGGCTTACTTGTTTATGCACTCTTGGATTTGCAGCTTTTCTACGTTTTGATGAGTTGAGTAACATAGTACCATTACATCTGACTATCACATCTGGGTATTTGAAAATATTTATTCCTCGCGCTAAAAATGATGTTTACAGAGAAGGAAACGTTGTGTACGTAAGTCGTCTCAAAGATAAATACTGCCCTGTAGCGATATTGGAACGATACATGATGAATGGGGGTATGGATTTTAGCAGTAATCTTCCATTATTTAGAGTGCTACGGTTTTATAAATCTTCTAACACTTATAAACTATGTCGAAATAAGTTGTCATATTCTAGATGCCGAGAGATATTTAAGGATTGTATTAAAGATCTTGGACATGACAGCAGTCGATTTGGACTACACAGTTTACGTTCAGGTGGAGCGACGGCAGCAGTTAGACATAACAGAAATTTGTCAGAAAGGTCACTCAAAATTCATGGTCGATGGAGAACGAGTAATGCGAAAGATATGTATATTTTGGACGATGTAGCAGAACGCTTAAAAATATCGAATAATTTAGGATTGTAGTAAATACCAAAGTGTGTAATATATTCGTATGAGGAAAAAGAAAATAAATAAGAAAACAGTGTGGATTGCATCAGCAACCAACCATATATTGTTGTACAGCTTGTTTTTCATGAATATAAGCATGGAGATTGAAAATAATTTACGTTCGGTTGAACGTAGTGAATTAGAATGTAAAAATAATTTGTGTTATGGGAGAATATCGGTTTCAGTTTGTGTTGTTAGAGAATATCGGTTTCAGTAGAAGGTAGCACAAGTTTAGTTTTGTACATATACTGTGTGCAATTGATCTGATCCATCCATATACAATATATGATTATTGTAGCTGTTAAGTTATTTTCCACACTAATGAATTTAGGTAAGATTTTCTTGCAAGTGGCTGTTGTTCTGACAAAATTATCCAGCCAATATCCAGTACATTTATTCATCATTCTTGTATCAATTAATCTCCAAACAAAAACATTTATATTAGAAAGCAAAACGATAATATTATTACTCTTTTATTGGCATTTGAAAATGTTTGTAAAAATTTTGTTTATTATTTAAAGGGGATGTCAAGTCCGTAATGTAAACTAACGGTTTGTTTACATTTTGAACTGCTGTATTTTTTTAAATATGATGTACTGTCTGAATATCTAACACCATTTTGGTTTGCTATGCTTCTAAATGAATATGAAATAGAGTTTATATTCAGAAAAATTCGAAACATTCGAAATTTGGGCAATGTTCACATTAGAGGTCCTCACATTGTTATGAGCAGAACCAATGCGCAGAACGGACTTGACTTCCCCTTTAACTGTGTATGCATGTGTAAAACCAAAATTTTAATATATAAGTATTTAACTGTTAACATCTTATGACCTTAATCTTGGCTCTAACACTACATTTGATGACAGCTTATAGTTGGACTGTTGTTCTGAACAGAGTTACAGAAATACAGGATATCTCCTCAGAGAACATTAGTTTCCTGTGATATTGCTCATTGGCAAATATATTGCCTGCTATAATATATGCTTTGTACACAATGATTGTTTTACTCTATAAATATATAATAAAATATGTGGTATTTGACTACTTACCAGATAAGGATAAGTTTCCATGTTAATTGATACATAACTTTGGAATAATATCGCAAGTAGAATGGTGAAAACAAGACAAAATCAAGATATTTTTGAAGCCAAAAGGTTAGATGCGAGCGCAATATAAACAATTGATGTAAACTAATCTCCAATTTGGCTAATTATAT
>CACRXK020016890.1:0-11026 GCA_902702795.2 Paramuricea clavata | reverse complement strand
GGGGGATTTAAGACACTTGGCCTACAGGCCAGTGTAATTGCCAATGTATTCCTTCGTTTCCACTTAATTAAAACTATTCGCAGATATGTTATTAATAACAAATTACATTATAATTTTCAAATTTTCAATTAGTTTTGCTGTTTTGTTTTGCGTGCATTTGTTTTTACGTAATGGCCGCCGGTCATTACGGGAAAATAAATAAATAATGACCGCTGGAAGTGCTTCTCAGCCAATCACAGTCCGCCATTTCACCGGAAGTCATGCATGCCATATAATAAATGGCCTTTTTACCCTCGACATTTTACCCTGGACATTTAACCCTCGACACTCGCGACACTTGACATTTCAAGACGCGGGGGGACAGCAGTGGCAGCTACACCGAAAGGATATCTATAATGTTATCTATTGCTTTGGTTAATGGGTACTTATTAGGACGCTTTCCAATAACACGGCCAGACCGGTGAGAACCTGGGTCAGAACCAGAGCGGTCAAATTGTTAATTTGGTTTTATGGAAAACTAAGGAATTTTAGAAGTATTGCAAAGGAATTATGGAAATTGTTTGTGAGAGCATTTTCCGAAGTTCTCCGAAGATTCCCGAGAAGATTGTTTCCAAAATGGAGGAAAAATTCTTGGTCAATATGTTTTGCTTCTCTATAATAGTTGCAAATATCCAGCTATCGTATGCTGAACTTGTTGTTAATGTAAAAACAAGGAGTGGACAATATACTCAGCAATATCTTATGGCTGATCCTGAAAAGGATATAGTTATGATTGACTTTACAATGCCTAATGGAGCCAAAACCACGACATTGATTGATTTCTCAAAGGTATTAATTAATTAATAGTTTGTATACTGTAGGTAAATAGGTAGTATCGAAAATAAAATAGTGAGAAAATCTATCGGCTTCGTATACGTAGCCATTCCAGACTGGAATCTTCGCCAATGGCTCGGAGAAGAAAAATCAACGATATTTTTGGAATTTTGGGCACGGATATATATTGAAGAAGACCAATATTTGCGTGGATTACCCAGACTGGAAAATTTAGAAATTGTGTGTCCGAGATTACTAAAATTTAATAGTAAATACATTGGGAACATCAAAACTGCACACACAAGATTACGGCTGCATGTTACAAACTTTCCAGGCTCAGTGGCGGGGGGGGGGGGGGGCCATGCCCCCCCCCCCAGCGATGGTTTCAAGATAGGTGCCGAAAAGCCAGTGGGGCACTAAAATTGCCAAGAAGGGCCTGGGTTAGTATGATCTATTTTATGATTATTAAAGTTGATCTATTTTGTGATTATTAAAATTGTGACATTGAGACCCAACACGTCAGAACATTCCAGACTTTTGATATTTGATATGTTACATTAGACTGATAGTGCTCTGTCACGCTTGCATAAGCTTCACACTTGCATAAGCTTGCTCAGCTATAAATAGCATAACAAGTAATTTCTGATTATAGACATTATATAACGATCTAAAATAGCTTTAGACGAAACACTATATAAGGACGGCTTGCTGAAATAGAAACATGTGGTAAAGTTATTGTATTCAAAACTCAAGAAGAACGTTTTTATGTACCAGTGAGACTATCGTCTAGCCCTTTTTATGCCAAGGAGGCAAGGACTGCTGGACTGTTGCCTCAGTGCTTAGCTGTGTCTTAAGACAGATAATTATATCGGTTGGTATACTTACCGTATATTCTCTGTAAATTCTTTAAATAAATACATTTAGGAAACTAAATTTCCGCAATAAGCTTCTTGTAATTATGTTCGTAACAAAACAAGATGATCGAGTTATAAAATATGAATGAAGTTGTTTTATAATTAATATCAGGCTATCAGCCATCAGGAATCATGATATCAGAAATCTGTGTAGTTTTTTTTAAATTAAACTTGCAAGAATCTGCAGTGTCTGGTGTAGCAACTGCATCTGAGTTTGATCCTGATTTGTCTGCCAATGGTGGAATCATCAAAGAATTTAATGACAGCAGATTTCACGATAGAATTACTGACTTTGAAACCAGACATCGGGTATAACGAAGCTTTGAATACATCAATACTGAATCGGGGCGAAGAAGACACAATCATCATTGAACAGTGCATGCTCCGGAGAAATCCAGCATTTGTAATTGATGGAGGGAATAAAACCAATGATCCCGCGTTGCTTGTTGGCATGAAGTTCGGGATAAAGAAAAGCTTTGTAAAAATGAACCATGTCAGCCACCCGAATCCATTTTATCTGAGAGAAACAAGAAAATTGGAGAACGTAACCGGTACTACTCGCAGGCAGTATTCTTTCACGAAGATCAAACTAGGCGCAAATGGCTTTCATACTCGCTAAGTAAGGATTATCTATTATGTCTCCCATGTCTCCTATTTTCAGATGAATGTTTAAGAGGCGAAAACACGCGCCACAACCAAGGAAATGCTTTTACGAATGCTGGGTACTCGAACTGGAAGAAGCAGCTACAGTAATATCACAAAGCACGAAAAGTCCGAAAGTCATATAAATGCCAAGATTTCTCAAGTTGTCGTTTTGCAAGGACGATCAATCGATTCATGCTTGGAGCAACAAAAAAGACCGAAATTTTGCGTCCGAAGAGAGAAGTTGTGGCACACCGCCGTATTATGAAACGCGTTGTCGACACTGTTGTACATTTGGGAAAGCAGGGACTTGCTTTCAGACGGCATCAAGAGTCCCCCTAATTGATGACCCAGAAGCAAATAAAGGAAATTTTCTAGAGTTGCTGAATTACCTGTCAACCTACGATATAACAACTGCCGCCACGAGCAGCTTAGTATTTGCGTAAGGATCGTTAATCGTAATGGCAAATGCTCCGAGCACCTTTTGTCTTGCAAAAGAGCTTCAGGTGTCCCAGCAGATTTGGACCCCCCTCAAAATGGACCCCCCGGTCCAAATCCGCTAGCGAATATGGACCGGGGAGTCCATATCCGCTAGCGAATATGGACCTATGGGGGTCTTTATTCGCTAGCGGATTTGGACTCCCATCGCGAATTTGGACCCCTCGCGTATTTTATCATTGCAACGTATTGTATTTTGAATATTGTACTGAAAGAGTTTTAAATCGTCATAAATCTCATCTGATTTATTTTAAAAACCGTACGAAGATTCTTAGATTAGAAAATTCCATCAAATCATAGATGTTTAGATTAAAGAATTCCGTCAAAGTTTTTGATTTATAATTTTTCTGCTACATCGGTTTATTTCTATGATCTTGGAATGTGCGAGAAGCGCATGAAGCCTTCACAAGTATTTTACTCCTTGGAATTGCTATCCGCTCTGACGCTTAACTAATGAAATAAAAACGGAAAATGAAAATATATTTCAAATTATTTTTGCCTTAACATACCCATAACAAAGTGATGCATTCCATTCAACCCTAAACTTTTATAAAATTAGCATCTCAATAACTTGTTTTCGTCGTTAAGCAAATTCCAAGATAGTTGAGTCATGCCAATAGTTATCATACATACCGTTACATCGCATGTTTAAATTTGTTATTATATTGTTAGCTACTAAATGTTGTGCAAACCTTTCGCAAATGCTCTCATTTTGGGATTACTTTATTAATATCGTTAGATTTTTACGCAAAGCTGGTTATTTTGATCTCGAGAATACATATATTATCTATAATTTCATCATAGATAGTCGACAACTACTCGTATAATTAATTCTTAAATCGAAAATTTCTTCTTTTTGTGAATTTTAGGGGGTCCAATTCCGCGGAAGGGGGTACATATCAGCTAGCGGATGTGTACCGTAGGGGTCCAAATCCACTAGCGGATATGGACCGTGGATATGGACCGTGGGGTCCATATCCGCGGGGAGTCCAAATCCGCTGTGACACACTGTTATGCGCATACGCTTAATCTTGTTTTGTCCGACTCTGCAAGTGTTGCTGTCCAAGTAATAAGCTTCTTCAATGACCTCGAAGCCTTGTACGTTCCCTTTAGCAAGACATGAAGAATCCGTGACTTGTTCGAAGCTGTCCAACTGGAAGAAAACCTGAAAGCCCTTCTTCTAAAGATACTTAATACTGAAGGTCCTTCTCTCTCATTACGACTGCATTTTAAGTGTCCTGGAAACCGTTGCGCGTTGGACAGTTTAATTGATGGAAATTTACGAAAAACGAGCACTGGCTTATTGATGCAGATTTGTACTGATCCGCTGAGCGGAAGCCGACATTTTTACAACGCGTTGATGCAGTTGCTTTTGGAAAAACCCTGGTAGTAATGCCTCGTTCTTTAAAAAATAATGCATACAAATAATTAATAACAGTGGACAAATTTCAAAGCACATTGCTAATAAACATCTCGAATGAACACTATAATCATCGCCTTGGCAGTTGGCACATCGCCACACAAACAAATAAACTGAAAGTATAGGTATACATTTTGACTCCTTGTATAAATATAAAGACGATCAGTGGGCTATTAAAACTGCTGATAAATTCATGAAATCATATTGTTTCCGATACGGTCCTCTATATCGAACAATAAACAGCAGATCTAAATATAAATGCATTTAAGTATATCGCCAGAAAGAAATAAAGTATCCTTACCTGAATTATTCAAAATGTTGTCCATCGTTTGCATCGTGAAATCCATACTTCGTTGACTGGGAAAACACGCTGCTTACTGCTCGGAGACCACCAAATTACATCGCTCATGCGATGTTTTCGAGTTCCCTCGCAGTTATTGTGTATGCCATTTTGTAACTGCTACGTCATAATGTCTGGAAGTTTGTTTTCGTAAAAAAAATATAGGAAAATAACAATATTAAGTTTCTGCCTAAATTGTAACTACTTAATGTTCACTACTGTTCACAGTAATGGTGCTGCGGCATTAGCATGCCTCGATATTACAACAGACATCCACTTGGTATTTCGGCCGACAGATCTCGAGTCTTCATAAACCGGAATGTGATGGCTTTTAAGACCTAAATCCTTGTCTCCTTTCCGATACAAAGCTGCAATTTTCCCAACTGGTCTTTGACACTGGATGGTTGCGGGAAAATAGCTATCAATCACTACAATCAGGCCTTGCTCTCGTACTAAACAACAGTAAGCGTGGATAGATCTTGAGCGGATGAGGTCCAAAAAAACTGAACCGCGGATGGCACACAGTTTTATAGTTTTCGCACGGGTGCGTTTGATCTCACGAGAAATGCGGAGTAGCCATTACGTCTTCATATCTACTCTGGAATCTGGCCCTTCAAACATATCTGGGTGCATTGATGTCATTGCGTTGTTTGAAAAAATACAACCATGCAGAGCCACTTTAGACTGTGTATACCTAGAGCATGTGTATAACGCTTCCCTAAGCCGTAGCATGGCCAAAAAGATTGTATATACTGCATTAGTGAGGAATCCAACCAGATCAGGTAAAGAAGGAAGAGAGGGCTCATTGAGTTTTGGTAGGGTTCATTGAGTTTTGGTAGGGTTCGAAGCTACAGCAGCAAAGCACTAGGTTGTAGTCTTGCTTGATAATTATAAACTCATGTTACTATCTCATTCTGTCTCTATTTTATTTTTGTTTTTGCCTTTCCAAATCCAAACCCCCCTGCACCTCCTCAATAAATAATTAAATCCATCCCTGTCTGCATATTGCACTAGATATATTCATTCTCCTTCACTTCAATGTTGTTGTCAGATTAATGGGTGTTTATTAGCAATGAGAGTGAACTCATGTGTACAACAGTGCCATTTCATATCTGTAGAAATGATGAATGGCGAAACATATGGTAGTCAAGACAGATGGCTCCTCCGCATCGTTTTCTTTTGTGGATTGGAACTTAGAGCAATGTTGCTCAGTTTCATGCCACTCATGCATGGGATGAAATTTGATTTGACAGTTTAATAAATTTAAAACTTGCAACCTCAGAGAAATCCTTGGCTAATAATGGAAAGTTTTACAATTTAGGTTAAAAATTATAGATATATAGGGCTATGACATTAAATTTAAAATCCATGGATGCCAAAAAGAGCAATGACAATGTAACAATGTTGCACCTTAAGTAATAGACCTATTCAAGTGGCTCCAATAATGTTGGCCCAATACTATCCAACAACTTTCAAATAATTGAGAAATAGAGAACTAATGCTTTATACTTTTGTTTGCTCTATAACTTCACGTTTGGCAATTGAAGATCTTGTGATCTTTTTCAGGCAACCCAAAGATCCATCCTCATTCTCACAAGGCCCATCCTTATTCCCAGAAGTCCACACTGGGTGACTGGGAATAAGGTACCAGAAGTCCTGACTGGGAATGAGGATGCCTGACGACCATATCTGAGCTTCCTCCTTAGAAGCGTGGTGGACAAGTTAATCAATGCTGTATTTAGCCAAGCATGCATTTAAAGAGATTGGGAGCCCACATGCAATTGTCCCGGGCCACTATCCTCTGTTACTGTTACCACCCTCTTGCTTTATAAAATTTTGGCTAGCAATTATTTCATTCATAGTCGGACTCCATGCTAGGCCGTTGGCCAAAATTATTTCGCTTCGTGGCAACCATGTGGGAAGTACTTGGTTTATGGTTTATTTGAAAGGCATATAGGTACATTACTACCAAAAAAGTTCCCAAGCAAAAAACTTGCCCAATTGTATTACAACAAAAAAATGGGAAATTTTGTATCGATTACAATAAAAATGACATGCATCATCAGAAAACGTACAAAAAACCGCATATAAGAGTTTTAAACAGTTTTTTGATTCTTCAAATAGTCTTTGAGTTATTGCTGTTGTTATTGGCCCAGGCCTGCCCGCGTTAATTGGTCGCGCTACCTGGCGTCATAGATTTTGCATGCTCATTATAAAATCCGCCAGATTGTTAGCTGAACAAAGTGACGTCATTGGCGGCATCCCTTTGTACTCCAGAGTGGGGTCTATTACTACTGACCATACTGTAGAGCAATAATAAAGTTTGCTCATTACTAAGGCATTGATAATTAAGCGAGGAGTGTCACTGTGAAAGCTATCCTTTACTCTGTTTATCTGGCACAGCTTGGCCATACAAGATGATACGACATTTTTGATATGGTAGTCGTATGTCAGATGACTGTCTAGGGTTAATCCCAGGTCTTTGGCATTTGTAGTTGGGGTAATCTCTTCACCAAGAAATGTAATTGTCATCTCCTCAAGGAGCTTACCGAGCAGTTGACGAGTTCCTATCAAGAGTAACTTTGTCTTCTCGGGGTTTATCAACAGTTTATTTTCGAAAAACCAAGTTGCAACCAAGTTGAGGTCCTCTTCTATCTTTGTTTTTGCACTAGCGATATCTTTCAATGACATGAAGATCTTAGAATCGTCGACGAATGATTCCAACTCGGATGACTGTGGTACACTTGAGAGGTCATTTATATAGATGCAGAACAATAGCGGTGACAATATTGCTCCCTGAGGCACTCCGTGGGTGATTGATAGAACTTCGGATACCGAGGAGCCAATGCGAACGAACTGCTTTCTATCTGAAATGTAGCTTTCAAACCAGCTAAGGGCTTCACCTGAAACCCCAATATTGCTTAATTTCTTTAACATGATTGATTGGTCCACGCTGTCAAATGCTTTTGAGAGATCCAAAAGGACTAGAGTAGTAAGCTTTTTGTTGTCCATCGATTTTAGCAAAAGATCATTGACTAATATACTGAGCGTTTCGGTTGAATGATACTTTTTGTTTCCACTTTGTTCGGATGAAAGGCGGCCAGTGCGATTAAGAAAACCGCTAAATTGTTTGAGAGCAACTTTTTTGCAGATTTTTTAAAGTACTTTGAAAGTGGGCGGTTATTTGAAGCAACTTCATGATCGCCTTCCTTTAAGAGTGGTATAATTTCTGCTATTTTCCAGGACTCACGGAAAGTCGAGGTGATGAATGAGCTATTAATAATATCTGTCAATGGGCCGAGTATGACCGGAAGACAATCCTTAATTAGCCGCATGCTAATTTTGTCTGGTCCTGGAAATTTGTTCGACGGCATTGTTGTTATTATGCGTTGCACCTCTGTGCATGTGATGGGAGTGAACATGAACAATTCCGTATAGGAGAGTTCAGATCTCCTATTCTGAGGCTCCGACAGTTGATATATTTAGGTTATTTTGTAGGGCTAACGTTTTAGCTGTTTCGGCAGCTCTTTTCCCCACAGAGTGAAAACACTGGTTGAAATCATGGGCCACCTCTAATGTGTTTTTGTGATAAGTTAAAATTCTTTTATCTTTAGATGGAATGCACCCATTAATCACTTTCCACAACGATCTAGGATTATCTTTATGGAGGTTAACTTCAGTTCGAACGTGTTTTTCAGCAGCTTTTAAAGTGGATTTGACTGATCTTTGGGCGTTTTTAAATGCTCTCCAATCTTTTTTTATATCTGTGGTGATGAAGGGACAAGAGCGGTTTTGGATCTTAATTATTCTGACTGGAGCATGGACATGAAATTTGGCTAAATTTGTAAGAAGGACGTTGTTGAATTTGTCGAGTTTGGAGTTGACATTTGAATCCGAAAAGATGGAAATAAGCTCTTCCGATCTTGATGCAAGGTGGGCGGTGAACCTTTCGCCGTCGTAGAGATCGGAGCTTCGCGTTAGGATATATTGCGGTGGTGGCTTGGGTGGCTTCATATTAAGGACTGCGTACACCGGTAAATGATCGCTTATAATAGTATCCATGACACCACTTTTCGTTAACAAGATGGGAAGTCGAAGTTATTATCACGTCAATTAACGATTCACTAGTGTCTGTTGTTCTAGTTGGTGTTGTGATTAATTGGTTCAAGTTCATCTCGAGCATGAAGTTTCCTAGTGCTGTATTCTCTGGACTGTCCTTCATAACATTGCAATTCAGATCTCCCAAATATAAAAATGGGCTTGTTTAGGAGGACTTGGACAAAACTCGGTTTCAAGTTGGTTTCTAGGCAGGACAGCGAACACTCTCGTGGTCTGTAGGATATGCATATTACGCTAGATTACGTTACTCTGAAGTTTCAGCCAAAGCTGATGGAAATAGTTTTCAGAAACAGATGAAATTTCCTTGAGTTTGGAGACCTTAATGTCATTTCGGATGTATGCACAAACACCACCTCCGCGTTTATTTAAACGATCTTGTCTGAATAATGTATAACCCTCGATGTAAATCTCGGCATACGCAACCTCGTTCCCAGGGCTTTCGAATGAGGACGAGGGGAGAGATGAGAAAGCCCTGGTCTGGGGCCGGTCACGTGACTACCCAAAAAATGGCAGCATTTGACAGCTACTCGTCAAGGAGTGGCGAGATATTCTTTAATGAAATATACATTATACAAGTCCTCGAAACAAATAAACAACCAAAAGACTTCTCAATCGATATTATTTATGTGTAGCGAAGTTTGGCACGAATGAAATCTCTGAAGATCTAGCCTTTTCTTCTCCCGCCCGCACTAAACGCCTGCTACGCAGGCTAGAACCGCAATTGCCTTTAAGCTCGCTATTGTGATTGAGAATAGTATTAGTCTATTTTGTAATTCATTAGGTAATTATTTAATTCTAGAGCCTACAAGTGTTGAAAACTGCAGTGTTTGGTGAAATGGAAAGAGGAGAAAAACCTCTTCATACTTTATGTTATGTCTTGAAATTTTCTCCAAATGAATTTATATCTTCTGATGCTATGTCAAAGTTAAGACAGGTACAGTATGTTAAATAATTAAATTTATTACGCAGTAATTATGCAATCTCCGCTTGGATTGGTTGCCTACAGATAATCATTGATATCACTTAATTATGACATCACACTTGCAGATAATAGTTTTCTGCATGTAGATATGACGTCAGCTGTGCAGAGAATAATCGCAACTCCAGCATGAAATGGCGCCAGTTTGAACGAATAAAAATAAAGCCATGGCGAGATTTGCCTCGGGTAAATGAAAGCGATTTACAAAAATTATTAGACGAAAAAGAACCTCAAGGAAAAGAAGCACTTGCTGAAGTCCTAACACTTTTTTATTAAACAAACTTTATTATTACAAAATATTCAATGACTTCAAAATCTACTTAATATGTGCATATAAAAGCAGGGTTTTATTTACCTTTCCAGTGATAATGATTTTATTAAACTTTTTCGTACACGTTAGTACTGTAAGTAATAATATGAAATCTAGCGCAACTTGAAATAAAGCACATTTTAATGATAGCTGGCTTTCACTATGCTGCACCGGTACCATGCTGTCACGTATCAACTTTTCTCCCACTCATGCGGGCTCATATTGTGAGCGGACATTTTTCACAAAATTGGCAGCTCTGTTTAAAACGCAAAACTGTTAAATTTTCTCATCGAAAGTGCGCTGGAAGAATGAGCCTGCCATATGACCAGCACGCTATATCATCAGGGTTTAGGACTTATCAGATGGGTAAATCGTCTAAGTAAAGACTTAGTTTTACCTTAGCTGGGACAGAAAAGTTAAGGCAACGTGTAATTTCAAAGAAATGGCTGAAATTCACTGGAGGGAGGGAGGGAGGGAGGGAGGGAGAGGGAGGGAGAGGGAGGGAGGGAGAGAGAGAGAGAGATTATGTCGCGCGTAAATTTATTAAAACTTTTCAAAATATTAAAGTTACAAAAATATTTATATTTTTTAAAAATTGTCCAATGCAGTAACTACAATTTGTGGTTTTCTTTTTTTCACTATGCCATGACATCTATAGAAAAATCCAGCTGCTATTCGTATTCCTGAAGAGGAACTTAAAACGGAATTTCTGATTATGGAAAAAGAGATTCCATTTGCAAGTTCTGGAATGTTTAGTGGTCATGTTCATCAAATGTGTGGAGATGCAGACAAAATTTATACCAGTGTAGAGAATATCGAAGCCATTTCCCAAGGTAAGAACAATAAACACTATTATTTATTTAAGACTCGTGGTTTCTCAGCCAACTGTGAAATCGTCATATCAACTTAATAGCTGACCCAAAATGGAGTTTTGACATAATATTCAACGGAGTGACGTTATAATGTTGATAATATAAATTATATTCATTCA
>CACRXK020016889.1:0-11026 GCA_902702795.2 Paramuricea clavata | reverse complement strand
TAAATTCCTGTAGACGGCCCAGTCGTTATGTCTTACCTTATATATTTCGATTTCTGTACAAAATTCCCACATTCGTTGATAAACATGGTCAAAAAACGCGATTTTCCAGCCAAAATATCTTCTTTCGCTATATATTCTATAGTACGCCAGCAGCCAGTTACTGGCCAGAGTAATGGCGGACCTCACGCATGCGCATAAAAATTTACGGACGCGTTGCAGACGTGAGTTGCCCTTCTATTCATTTCTTATTCTATGCTCAAACGAAAAAGTCGAAAATTTGTAAATCACACTTGATACTTGATATACGATATCCCACAACTCATTGCGCGCGTGGCCCTTGTCTTCTAAAATACATACACCAAAAAGCGCTCCCAATCTATCGCTAGCTTGAAACTATAGGAAGCATTTATAATCTGGCCAAAAAAATGATTATAAAAAAATGATGAAAATTCTTATAAGCGAATAATGAGACAAATTTTCTAAAAAAATTATATGCCAATTGCAATAATATAAAATTTTTATCGTTTAACGCGTATCGCATGTCATAACATTTGACAGCATTAACCGTGATGTTATAACATGTCGGTGATATTTACGCCGAAGTCTTGGGTAAATTTACACTTCATTTTTTGCGGTGGATCATACCATCTTCATTAAAGCGTAGATAGACGATTGTTGCAAATGATTTGAATTCATATATAATTGTTATTTTTCAATAGCAGCAATTCATTGGGCATATTCAAATTCATTGTGATATCCGCCATGTTGAAACTGCGACAATTCAGGACGGAGCCATTCAGCTTCAAATTTGACAAAAAAGTGCAAGATATACAATATTACAACTAGGTTTATTCAATTCAATATCATATCTCGTTTTAGCCATGCAAAAGTTGCCAAAAGAAAGGTTTTGATATATGCGATAAATAATATTAAACTTTATTTCAAGATTGTTTTTCTAATTATAAGAATATTATTCTAGGATGGAAAAATGTTATTCTTAAAATAAGAAAAATATTCTCTCGAATATTCTTGCCCAGTTATATTTTCTTATTTTAAGATTTTTGTTCTTAAAACTAGATTTTTTTTCTTGAAATATTTCTTGATAAGAAATATTTACTTAAAATAAGAAAAATAATCTAAAAAATAAGAATATTATTCTAGACTAGAATTTGATTTTTTGCAGTGTAGACTAAATTTGATTAAAGCACTAGATATGTTATCTATCACTGTTGTTTAAACTGTTATAGCATGTCTTTCCATGATACCTGGTCTTAATTTATAGCAATGGGATATAAATTCCATACTAGTTGGCATCAACGACCAACAGATATTTGGGCCAAAAATTCTTATATTTGGAGAACATGAGTGCCTTATTAGCTTTATAACGGAATTTGGTTGGGATATTCGAAAGTACAGGGACAAAAGCATCATTCGCTGAAATGCCGTCAAATGCGTGATTCAACAAGCGTGAGAGTGTTAGATAGGTTTAGAATGCGCGAGTCTCACGGGAGATGCGTGAGACTTGGAGTGTCTGTTATTCGCACCAGCCCCCATAAGAAATGAATTAATAGTATCTTAGTAGCACAGTCTTGTTGATGTGATCCCCGACATAAACCAAGGTATGACTCCAAACTGTTCTGCACACTCATCTGAAAGTAGGGGTTCTGCAGGTACCAGCTCCCCTGCATCCCCATTCCCTTCTCTATATTACATCAAAGACATAGCACGCATGTCCTCATTTTTGAGGGAAGTGTGAACGCCTGAGCAGGCGTCTTGTTAATTTTAAAAAGACGCAACAGAATATATGGTAATATTTGTTGCGAGTTATTTAGTAGAACGAAGAATCCAGAAACATGATTTTGACAGCGGTATGAATTTAAGATATCGCGAGTTTGTTTAAGTCTTAATCTACAGGACTATAGTTATCAGTTGAAAATATCGATGCGACGATGATAAATCAATTGCGGTTTATTTACGAGAACGAGGAACCATGCATATATGCATGATTTGACAGCGGTATATATGAATCATAAGATATCGCGGGTTTGTTTAAGTCTTAATTAATTAATCTACAGGGCTATAGTTCTCAGTTGAAAATACCGATGTCAAATCAATTGCGTGTTATTTACGAGAACGAAGAATCGATATATGACTTTAACAGCGGTGTATGTGAATATAAGATATCGCGAGTTTGTTTAAGAGGCAGTCTCTGTAAGAACCTCATGACCTCTTTGGATCAAGAAATAGATTTCTCTCAAACTTGGTACTTGAGATTGCCTTTATAAGAGTTCCTTCAAAATGCATCTTGTTTTTAGTTTAACTGCATTTTGGCAAAGTTCCAGGGGGGTCAAGTTGAGGGCTAAAATTATGATTTTTCCTGTACTCAATAGTGTATTTTTACTGATTCTTAAACCTCTCTTCATCAAACAAAAATAATGATAAAACTAAATCCTTCCACACAATAGTAGCTTTATATGTCGTAAGTAAAAATATATCTACACATTTTTCAAATATGTTTTCTAAATATAGAAATGACATCATTCATGACAGACTAAAATAGAGATTTTCAAGTTCCTGAAAAATTGTTGAAATAAAACCCCTAAAATTCAAAAGTTAGACTTGCCATGAATGTAATATTATTTGTATGGTGAGATTAAAGGTTGGTCTTACATAATGTACAATTAAATATTGCGGCCTGTAGATTCTGGGGGTACTACAGGCCATCAAATAATCAACATTTTCGACTTTTGGTAGTTTAGATCAAATAAGAATGTTCACCGTGTACTGTAAACTCTGCTTTCAAAGACCGAGATTTTACTTATTATTTTGACCTAGAACAGTGATAACATTCGTTTGAACTTTGCTGTTGTCTAAAGTCTTTAAGCGAAATGCACTGACGCAGGCATTTCCCATTATGTAGGACCGTATTGTATAAATAATAAAAAATTTCTAGCTGAATATAAACAAAACGTTAACAAGTTATAAATTTGCAACAGGTAAAGATGTCCGTTAGTCAACAAATTATCGAACATCGATTTACTTTAAAGATTTATTAGTTTTATATTTTAAAAGTCAAGAGAAAAGTACTCCAATATTAAATTAACTAATACAAGGATATGCCTCGAACGACAGCCTTGTCATTGAATGACCCCGATTGTCAGTAGACTTACTATTTGACTTTCGTCAGCTGCCATTATTCTTTAGTGTTAATCCCTTTCGATATCTTAATGATTATTGTAGACACAGTCTTGTAAATAAATCTTGATTAGCCTTCATCAGCAGCCTATGCTAGTCAATTTCTCTGTGGTTTTTACTCCATTTTGTTATTGTTATGGCGGAAGCTGCTGACCAGCCAAATAATTCGGCTGTCAAACGTTGGCTCGTCGCATTATTAATCCGCACCCCCCTATCGAGGACATCCATTTTTTGTCCCCCCCCCCCTCCCTAGAATTTCCAGATATTTTAAGCGAATTTTTAGCCTCCCCTGTGGAATTTCCGCAGATTTTTATTGAATTTTAGCCATGCCCAAGGAATTTCCGCAAATTTTTTATGAACTTTTAATCCATCCCATGGAAATTCCTTGACAGTTTTTGATCTAGCCAGTGGAAATTCCGTACTGATTCTTTGATTAGTAGCTATCCCTTGGAAAATTCCTTGCTGATTTTGATCCTATCCTTTGGAATTTCTTTTCCATTGTTGACCCTCCCATGGAAATTCCATACGTTTTACTCATTTTTCTTACCTACCCTTTGGAATTTCCGCAGATTTGCTTTAATTTTAAAATTTGGACCCTCCCATGGAAATTCCTTCATTTTTGGTTCACTTTTGCAGGGGGCCATTGGAAATTCCACATGTCCTCAATAGGGGGGGGGGGGTGGATTAATAATGCGATCAGCCGTTGTAGCCTTGGAAGATTTTGCCTCCATCAAACAAAGATCATGATAAACCTACATCCTTCCGAAAAATAGTAGCTTTATATGCCTTAACTGACAAAGTATCTATAAATTTTTCTGATATATTTTCCAAATATAGAAATGTTTATGTATTTAGAAAAATTAGATTTAGTCTGTTTCATTCTTGACGGAGCAAAGCTTAACATTATTTCCGGACAAATATTTTAAATAAACACATTTTAATATTAAAGATATAACAATTGCCCAAGAGCTTTTAGCTCATCAAGGGGCTCTTGTTCTATTTACAGGAATTTGGTTGCAAGTAGGCGGTAAATATATTATGTCAATTTAAAATATAACCGGACAAATTAATATAACCAAATATTAGAAATTTTTAGAATTGGGAACAATTTCATAACTTTTACCAAACATTGACAAACTTTTGCCAAGTTTGACCTGCAGTTTCGAAAGCAAACAATTCGCGACATGTTGCACGTGTTTTTGACAGCCGAATTATTTGGCTGGTCAGCGGCTTCCGCAATATAACAATAACAAAATTGAGTTATAACAATGGAGGAATGACTAGCATTGCCTGTTGACAAAAGAAGCAAGATTTTATACATATGAGACTGTGTCTAAAATAATCATAAGATGTCGAAAGTGATTAATTTAAAACCCTAAAGAATAATGGCAGCTGACGAATGTCAAATAATATGTCAACTGACAATCGATTCGTTGATCGAGGCATATATTATCTTTGTATAAATTATATTGGGGTAGGTTTTCTCTTGACTTTTTAAATAATCTTCAAAGTAAATCGATGTTCGATAATTTGTTAACTAACGGACATCTTTACCTGTTGCAAATTTATAATTTGTCTTTGTTTATATTCAGCTAGAAAATTTTTATTATTTATACAATACGGCCCATACTTAACGAAATGCCTGTGTCAGTGCATTTTCCTAAAAGACTTTAGACAACAGCAAAGGTCAAACGAATGTTATCACTGTTCTAGGTCAAAATAATAAGTAAAATTTCGGTCTTTGAAAGCAGAGTTTGCAGTAAACGGTGAACGTTCTTATTTGATCTAAACTACCGAAAGTCGAAAATGTTGATTATTTGTTGGCCTGTAGTACCCCCAAAATTTACAGGCCGCAATATTTAATTTTACATTATGTAAGACCAACCTTTAATCTCACCATACAAATAATATTACATTCATGGCAAGTCTAACTTTTGAATTTTAGGATTTTTATTTCAACAATTTTTAAGGAACTTGGAAATCTCTATTTTAGTCTGTCATGAATGATGTCATTTCTATAATTAGAAAACATATTTGAAAAATTGTGTAGATACCTTTTTACTTAAGACATATAAGGCTACTATTGTGTGGAACGATTTAGTTTTATCATTATTTTTGTTTGATGTAGAGAGGTTTAAAAATCAGTAAAAATCCACTATTGAGAAACAGCAAAAATCATAATTTTAGCCCTCAACTTGACCCCCCTGGAACTTTGCCAAAATGCAATTAGACTGAAAACAAAATGCATTTTGAAACAAACCTTATAAAGGCAATCTCAAGTACAAAGTTTGAGAGAAATCTATTTCTTGATCCAAAGAGGTCATGAGGTTCTTACAGAGACTGCCTCTTAAGTCTTAATCTACAGGATTATAGTTATCAGTTGAAAATACCGATGGTAAATCGATTGCGGGTTATTTACGGGAACGAGGAATCCATATAATTATGATTTTGACAGCGGTATATATATGAATCATAAGATATCGCGAGTTTGTTTAAGTCTTAATCTACATGACTATACTCTATAGTTATCAGTTGACATTGCCGATGGTAAGGTACCGACGGTACCGACGGTAAGGTCATTTGGTGAGCGTGCCTATCCATGCTCAGCTGGAGTTCACGAAGTTGCGTGAGTATTGGACATGTATGATTGAAGGGGCCGAAAACGGCCTTACAAGCAAGGGGCCCAGCGGGCGTTTGCCGGATGAGCCCGACCTGCCAGTCCTCCCCTGTAAACTTTAGACAAAGAAAAATCAGCTTTAGCAGAACATGTGTGTGACACAAGGTTGGGTGGGAAAACTTTAAAGTAATTACCACGAACAATCGATATGGAAAAAGACTATGCCTAAGAACGTGGTATAAAAATGTGAGTAATCATGCTTTGAATAGGGATGGCGGTGCCTATTTGCCAGAGGAATACATGCATCTCATTGGCAGGTGACGTCGTTCCTCGAGTATTTATAAAGTCACGATTGCTACTTTAGATCACCCTTGATGAAGGCACTAGACTGGAGTGTCGAAATGTTCGGTCTTGATGACAATTCGACTGGGCTTTTAATAATTTATTTAAACCGATCGAAACATGATTAATATACCTGGTTGCAGTGAACGAACAAACATTTAATCTCTGTAGAAAGGATGTTTCTGGCAGCTATTGTCAATAAATGTAATTTTAATTTGGAGCATACATCATTAACTAATTTATTATATTGATCAATTTTATGATTGTTTACTTTACTATCATAGCGCTTGATAACACCAGATACTGCTAATTTGTTGATGTGGGCTTTTGCTTTTTGATGAGACTTTACATGCCTGCAGCAACCTTCTCTGGTTCTTCACGCACCAAGTCGTTTGTTCCAGCATGTAAGATCATCGTGTTGTACTGCTGTTCCTCTGCAAGGTTTTCATCAAACTTCTTGGCAAGCTGGGTCAGAGTGGCTCCACTGTAAGAATGCGAAATTGCCTTGCCACGTGCAGCTCTGCCAATCTTGTTTCCTTCAATATGCTTTGCCATGTAGAATATTCTATCGCCAAAACTGCTTTCTTCTGGCTTAGCTTCGTGGTGAATTTCTTCACATTATTACTGGATTCTTCTCTCAATCCCTTGCCTTTGAATTTTGCAAGCTTTCTACAACGAGTTGAGTCCTTAGATGGTCCCTTTGGTGATTGGCTTCTTTGGAATTTTGGTCATTGCCAGAACTTGATTCTTCCACATCAGGTATTTGAAATGCATTGTGTGTGAGTGGAATCTTTTCCGTATTGACAGCAGGTTTTCATGATTTCTTGGGCTTTTGTTCCACCTTGGTTCACTTGTTTTGTTTCATAACAAGAACACACTTGATATTGGCATTATCACCGCTCCATTCACTTAAACTTAAATTCAACTGTTCGATTTCGACCGCCATTTTGTTATTTTGTTCTTACAGTCATGTTTTTATGGTAATTTCTAAATTTATTGATTCGAATACTGACCGCCGCGGTTCTTATTCTTGTTTAGCTTTGATTTCATTAATCAGAGTCATGTTGGCAATTTGATGTCCATAACCTTTACAATTTCCGCACTCAGTGACTTTTATTGACATTAATTTGGCTTTGGATCGTGTTGTTTGTTATTAACGACGATGGACACGTGTGTTGACTTTATTAAATTGCGTTCACATTTTTTGCCAAGAAACTGGAGAAAAAGCGCGAATTAAAAACTGGGGAAAAACAAGACAGTACTTCCTGACTTTATAATGCTCGCGCATTAGCTAATCAAATTACGTATTATATCTCACTTACATTATAATTACTTGTACATCAATATTTACTCGTCCTAATATTTACCCATATACATATAGGCGTCGCTTTGGTATGTGTACATTAATTTGCGGTTAGATCTCGAACGTTGGCCTCTTTTGCTTGTTTTGCCAAAGTGCTGCACGTACCAGAGTCGCGGAGCCGCGAGTTCGATCCCTACCAGGGGGTCTGTGGTTGCGTTTTTTGCAATTGTTCCTGGTTAGGTTTAATAAATGTATAAAACTCACACTCGAAGTTTTCATCTAAAAAAATCTTCTACCATGATATTTTGTCCTGTTACATAGGGCTATTTACAAATTTGATATACCTCTCCATTGCCCATTACCAGATAATTTTCTTAAGAGGCGTTGTCATATTTTCTACTCGAATTTGCTTCGTTTCTCCTTTCCATATTGCTAGCTCAAGGTCCAAAACTTCAAGGGTGAAGCCCAAACTCTGTTTGAGGATATATGCATGAGGTCTGTAATTGGTTTATTGACCGGAAGGCAAATTTGTGGCCAAAGTAAGCAGACTTTAAAGGCCCGGTAAAGGCCCTGTCACACTATTGCGTATCGTACTAGCGTATGCCAGCGTATGAAAAATATCACTCATACGCCGGTATACGCTGACATGCGCTAGGGGTACGCTAGGCATAGGTTATATACGTTTCAATCACAGTCGCATACGGTGGCATACGCTGGCATACGCCGAGGTAGAAAATTTCTTTAAGCATGTTCAAAAATTTTGTGCGTATTGGACGTATGCTTTATACGATAAGCATACTTTAGGCACACGCTGAATACGCTAGAGGTACGTCAGATGTACGGTACTTATACGCTGGCATTTCAAAGGATTTTTGTGCGTATGAAAATGATTTCATTAATTTTCGTACGCTTCTCATACGTTTCTCTCATACGCAATAGTGTGACAGGGCCTTAAAGGCCCTGTCACACTATTGCGTATCGTACTAGCATATGCTAGCGTATGAAGAATATCACTCACACGCCGGCATACGCTGACATACGCTAGAGGTAAGTTAGACATATACACGTTTCAAGCACGATCGCATACGGTGGCATACGCTGGCATACGGCGAGGCAGAAAATTTGTGCGTATCCGACGTATGCTTTATACGATAAGCATACTCTAGGCACACGCTGAATACGCCAGAGGTACGCCAGATGTACGGTACATACACGCTGGCATTTCAAAGGATTTTTGTGCGTATGAAAATTATTTCATTAATTTTCATACGCTTCTCATACGTTTCTCTCATACGCAATAGTGTGACAGAGCCTTAACACTACTTCGTATGAGTGAAACGCATGAAAAGCGTATAAAATTAATGAAATAATTTTTATAAAATTCTTTGGAATGCTTGCGTATGAGTACCGTATATGTGGCGTAAAATGTTTAAGCATGCGTAAAAAAGGTTTTGCTTCGCTGTGTGCTAGGAGGGGGTGAATAGAGGTATACAAATCCGCCGATCCGCCCAAATTAAAATCCGCGATCCGACAATGGTCTTGTCTAAATTTGAATCCGCTAAATGCTCTACTATGAAGTCACAATCCAGGATCCGAACTTAATTGCAAGCTAAATCCACAATCCGGGCCAAAATATTAGATAAATCCGCAATCCGCTGTATTAATAAGATCCGCAAACCCGTGTAAAATATTCGCCAGATCCGAAATCCGAACAATTTTTTCTGTGAAATCCGACAATCCGAAAACCTATTCACCCACTCTGCCAGGGTATGCCACCATATGTGCCCGTAATTGAAACGTATACAACCTATGCCTAACATAACCCTTATATATGTTAGCGTTTTCCAGCATATGAGTGATATTTTTCATACGTTGGCATACAATAGTACGATACGCAATAGTGTGAGAGGACCGTTACGTGCAAGCGCAAGGGAACCGCTAATTAAGTATGCAGAGAACGATCATAAATGTACAAGTAAATTTTTCTTAGATAGTTGAAAAATGCTTGAAGTTAAAATAAATAAATTTTAAAATTAAAAATAAAATATAGAAAAATTAAAAATTAAATATAGAAAAATTCATCCATGAATCTTCTTACTTTTACAGATAAACTACATAATTTGCAAATATGCGTGTATATATACTAGTGTTAAGGACAACCAATTTCTATCCCAACTTGTAATTTGTGTACTTTAAAATGACTCACAAGACCAATAATACTTGCCCTGAAGTATTTGCCACATTGTTAAGGTTACAGAACACCTTTGAGTGTTAATTTTGCCTAAACATTTTTTATTGGTTTCCATGAAAGCATTAGACTAGTTCTACTATCTGACCAAGTTAACGTTTGAACGAAAAATGTTGAAAACTCGCAGAGTTATTTAATAAAATACATTTCGCTGCAATAAGAAAAACATTGAAAATGTAATATTTAAATTCAATTTTCTCCAGAAGAATTTTACGGTAATTACTGATTTTCCAACGAGTTGTGCTCCTGCGGGTTTTGACCAATTTTTCTCAAATTTTCACAGGGCATAGCTAAAGACGTCAGTTTCAAAATTGTGTTCGGCTTTTTTTTAATTTTGGATATTTTAATAATAAAGAGCAATTCACTCAAACAATTCAAAAATATATTGCAGTCGTCAAAGAAATCGCCATATCAGCGGATGACGAAATAAACAAAAAATTCCGAACACAATTTTTTAGAACAACTATATTACTGTATAAAAATGATATTTTCATAAACATATCTTAAAACCAGCAGGCGCACAACTCAAAAGCGTAACGGTACCGCGATTTAAGATTTTCCTGAATAATTCTTACATTATTTTATTGTTTGTTAATTTTACAACTTTACCTTATTTTGCATGCACTGGAGAACATTTGGTGAAAATTTGATGAAAATCGGACTGATATTGATCGCACAGTAGCGATTTTCCGCAAAACGCCAAAAAGGGTATCCTGTAACCTTAATTAACATGAAAACAAAACAATTACAAACATATATATATATATATATATATATATATATATATATATATATATATATATATATATATATATATATTCAGCTAATTCAAAAAAGGTTGTCCTTTGCAAATCTTAAACTCTAAACCTTAAACCTTAAACACTAAGCGCGCAAAGCATAATGGGAGCACTGATTTCAAGCTTAGTAGTTGGATATTGCAGCTGTTTGTGAGTGAAATGTTTTCGCAGGGAGATATTTACCATGTCTCCAAGAAATGGGCTCCATATATGTTTTCTAAACTGCCTAAATCGTACTCCCATAATGTTGTCCGGATTGAAATATACTTTTATTGAGCTTTCGACTCGGTACTTCGAGCCTTCAGAATACTGAGATTAAGATTACATGCAACCTCGTTCCCAGGGCTTCAGTGTGAGGACGAGGCGAGACACGAAGAAGCCCTGGTCCGGGCCGGTCAATTTTGCATTCTGATTGGCTAACACCATATTGTCTAAAAATAACTGAACTTGACAGTTGACAATAACAATTCAACATTTGTATTTTTATGATTCTTGTGTGTACGAGTATGTTTTGCAAAATAATC
>CACRXK020016888.1:0-11026 GCA_902702795.2 Paramuricea clavata | reverse complement strand
ATTAACATAATTAAATACATAAACATCACACTTACAGAGCTAGTGATGTTTAAGCTGGGCTAGAAAGGCCCATTTACACGATACGACTAGTCGTATACGATTCTTATCTTGGCATATCGGTATGTACTCGAATAGTGTGTGAAAAGATGTCACATTTCAATTTTCGCCATAAACTGATGAACAGGATTAGTGGCGTAGCAGACGTTTTCGATAACGAATTGAAATGCTGTTTTCCATCGTTTCCATCTTGGTTCCATACATTCAAACGTCATTATCCCGCCTATTTTACATCGTACTTAATCGATTCTACACATCATTCATTAACATAATTAAATACATAAACATCACACTTACAGAGCTAGTGATGTTTAAGCTGGGCTAGAAAGGCCCATTTACACGATACGACTAGTCGTATACGATTCTTATCTTGGCATATCGGTATGTACTCGAATAGTGTGTGAAAAGATGTCACATTTCAATTTTCGCCATAAACTGATGAACAGGATTAGTGGCGTAGCAGACGTTTTCGATAACGAATTGAAATGCTGTTTTCCATCGTTTCCATCTTGGTTCCATACATTCAAACGTCATTATCCCGCCTATTTTACATCGTACTTAATCGATTCTACACATCATTCATTAACATAATTAAATACATAAACATCACACTTACAGAGCTAGTGATGTTTAAGCTGGGCTAGAAAGGCCCATTTACACGATACGACTAGTCGTATACGATTCTTATCTTGGCATATCGGTATGTACTCGAATAGTGTGTGAAAAGATGTCACATTTCAATTTTCGCCATAAACTGATGAACAGGATTAGTGGCGTAGCAGACGTTTTCATACGCCAGAATAACAATCGTATACGACTAGTCGTATCCTGTAAACAGGCAACTAGTCGTATCGTGTAAATAGACATTCAACTAGAGTTGTACAGTAAGAGGTGGAAATGATATCAGACTAATCTGAGCCAGAGGAGCAGTATCTCATTTTTTCAAACTGGGCACTACTCATCTTCCCTTCCGTTTACAGCTCATATCTGTCAAAGCATGCACATTTCAGTCATAAATAGTATTTACATCCCATATAATCATCAGCTTTTCACATTTAATGATATATTTCCCACCATCTTAATACGGCAGTTTTAACTATAGGATACTGTTTTGTTTTTAATATGTCGTCTAGCCTATGTGCATGCAGGCAACTAAAGTAAACTTTAAATATGGGGTTGGTTCATGATGCAGGTTATATTTGATTTTGCTACGCTTACACTATTTTTATTTGTGTATTTATTTTTCACGTGGCTAAATTGGTAACCTGCGAGCAGCGTCCTCTCGTTTTTTTTTCTCCCTACGAGAGCGGAGAGAAACGAGAGTGAGAAAAAAACGAGTCAGAGGACTCTGCTCGCAGGGTACTATATTGGTAGTTTTATTTAAAAGCAGCGTCTTTGGTTTACATATAATTATCCTATAACTCTCCCGATAAAAGCCCTTGTTTGAAATGTTGAGGCTGGCTGTTGTGAACTTCAAACAAATAACATACATGCTCATGTATATACAATGCACTCAAACGCAGTCCCACTTTATTATAATTTCACTCTGTCTAACACCAGATGATTTTACTCGTCAAAGGGAGAGTCTTGTCCACTAATGGGATAACCAAAATATCTGCCGATGTGTCTTGTTAACCTATTAAGCTGCAAAATGCCCAGATGCACCCACCTTTATTATTTTACCCTGTCTAAATGCCAGACGATTTCTTGATCTATCTCAGATTGTCAACAGCGCGTAAGAAGAGATTGTTTTCTGGCGGAAGAATGTATTTATGCTACTAAGCGGAGCTGCAAGAAAAGCGTTCGTTAAAGCGACTGACAGACTAATCAGTACCTGGAAGTGTGATTCTGCAAATTTCCTTAAAGGCAGTGATGATAATGCCAGCTCTTCTTCTTCTTCAGAAACCAAGTTTTAAATCAAAGTCGAAGGAACATACTATCTGTCTGAAGAGACGTTTATTTCTGTGCGAACTTGGTGATTTTGATGCACTCCATAGTGAATGCAAAACAATTCAATTAACGCTGTCTACATCGAGAAAGGGGATGTCACATGGGAAATTATCTAAGACCTTTGCAAGTCTTATGCTTCGAGGAAAAGTTAATGCAGCTCTACGTCTGCTGGATCAGCAATCTCCGGGTGGTGTACTACCTCTTACGGACAATGTATATGAAAAAGAAACATCCGACAGCAAACCAGTTGACACCTCTGTCATGATGAGTGGTGAGATACTTTTTGTTGATCCTGCCTTAATTGTTTAATTTGGGAACATTGACGAATCAACTATATCTGAGCAGCATTAAATACCAATGGTTCTGCTGGTCCTTCGTGGCCTAGATTGCTCTTGGTTGGCGGCATATTCTTGTTTCCCGAAACTGTGATGGTGTTGGAAAAGATCTCCGGTCACCCAAAAAGTAGATATCCAGGAAAATCATCCATCGAGCATTGAAGCCCATTTATCCTGCCGGTTAATTCCTCTCGATAATTAGAACAAAGGTGTCCGATCAATTGCACTTGGAGAAGTTCTGCGACGCATCATTGGAAAAGCTATCATTTTACGATCAAACCTCATAGGGGGGAAATATCGTTATTCATGATCCTCGTTTAGGCTACTACCCAAGAGCAGATAAATTCTGGTTGATAGTAAAACTAAACATTGAGCAAGAAGCGACGAGATCCGTGATCTGCTTGGAGCTGCCATTGACGAGGTTACATATGATGTATCGATGGAACCAGCCTTGGCTCCTCTTACTGGTGAAGTTATCCCGCCGAGCGCAAACACTGTTGATGACGCCAGGATCAACAAAGCTGCAAGGGGCTTCTGGCGAAGATGTGGAAAGGCATTCTTTGATGTCCGGGTTTTTAATCCTTACGCTTCAACACATCGATACCAAAGCCTCGCCAGTTCTTTCAACGCAAATGAAAGGGAAAAGAAGAGGAAGTACTATCAGCAAATTGTCGAGATCGAACATGGCTCATTCACATCTTAGTCTTAGCGTCTTTAGTGGATCCAGAAGGGAAACCCATATTTCCTTTCTTCTTTGAGCGAGAAGATAGCGACGAAGAAGAATTTGGCACCCTCGTTAGTTACGAACTGGCTGAGGAAAAAGATTGCGTTTGCCCTGCTTCGAGCGTAAAACGTTTGCATACGAGGCAGTCGGACATTAGAGAACTCTCCAGTCTCCACCACCTTGTACCACTGACATTGAATTTTCAGAATGGAACTCTACTATTGTTTTAATTTGAATTCTATATGTAAATTGTACAATTTTATGTAAACATTTTCTACCATTTTGTATAGCACGTTAACTTTTACACCTCTTTGTAAGGCTTTCTTTCAATAAATTTTCTTTAAACTAGTTTACCCACAGGGTAGTGAATGCTGCCTTGGTACAGCATTGTTCCCAAATCTTTAAATGAGATTTTTTGTATGTTACAAAGCACGCGTAGGAGTGTTTCATCACATGAGTTCATTGGTGAAGTAATTTTTAAAATAAACTTTGTCTAAACCGAGAAAATCAAAGCTAAAGTTTATGTAAATTAACATGATTTTTTATCACATATAAAACCACGACACGCTTATGATTTTTCTTTGTGTTTTCCTCTTGAATTATTAATGAGTTTTTGAAAAGTATGTTTAGTGCTTTATCTGTAAAATAATGCTAAAATGAAGAGATTTTAGATGATACGCCAAAGAGAAAATGATGTCTGAAGTTCAGTACGTTTTGCTTAAATGGCTGTAAATATAGCGTCAATTTTAAGGCATCATTGATAATTTAATTATTATTTTATGTTTCTCAACCGGCAGACGCATTTAAAAAGGTACCTATCTCTATAAACTGTAGAGAATAAAGCTAAAACAAAGTAATTTTGAGAGGAACGCCAAAAAGATTTTAGGTTTTGAACACTTTTCATTGCAAATACGTGACATTGAAAAAAAATTGCCTCTTAATATTTTAAAGAATAAGAGTAAGAAATATTCGTAATGAATTGGAATCATCCATAATTTATACACTTGAATGTGCCGTATGATAACTCGGCGCTCAGGTACGGAACAGCCGAAAAGGTACGATGGCTAACAATAATGAGTGTACTTATCAACTTATCTAACGCGAGGAAAAGATCAAAATGGCAGGTATGGCTGTGATATCTAGTATATAAAATTGTATAGACAATTTGCCCACAAATACGGTTCTAGGTCAAAACGGCCCAAAGTCAAAACGGCCCCGCTTCAATAATCATATGATTTAGACCAGGGGTTAAAGGGCAATGACAATGACATGCAGGTGACATTTAACATGTGCGAGTGTGCGTCTCACTAAATTTGCGTGTTTAATAATGTTTATCAACGAAGGCAAAAATATATACAAGACAACCTCACATGTGGCATCTGTTCACTTACGCACTGCGTTGTGATGCAGTACAAGTACAAGTACAAATACAAATGATAAAGCATTTTTAAAGGCTTTAAATCCTAAAACATAATTAAATCATACGGCACATTCAAGATTTTAATATCGTATTTCAGCCGCGTTTATACTGCTTGGCGCGCATTTGCTGCGTTATATTAATTTATATACCTATGTTATATACACATATTTATTACTAATAAATCAACAGTATATGATAATATATAAGAACTCACAAAGTGCAGTCACCTTTTTATAAATAAACCTTTTTAAAAGCATGTCATTGTCATTGCAGACCAGAGGCAAAAAGCACAGCCACATAGGCCTACTTAAGCAATCGTGAGATTATATACATGGAAAGAATATGGAAATTATGTTAAAAGCACCCCGTATAATGACGAAAGCACCGCGTATAATGCTCGAACCACTGCGTATAATGGCGAACGAACGCACCGCGTATAATGGCGAAAGCACCACGTATGCTCGAACCACTGCGTATCGACAAAATGCCATTTGATCACTTACGCGCTTTCCATAATAAAAGAAAACCAAAGATGAAAGATGATCACATTGCTTGTTTGCCTTATGCCTGTTTATTAGTCAAGAATAGCCTGCCGGAAGCAGTGCATTGTGGTAGGCCCAAATATGCCGAAACGATCGAGATTTCATCTGCCTTATATATATATATATATACATATACATAAAGATTAGGACTGCTGCCTCGCTCGCTTCACGCTCGCTCGCTACGGCAGCAATTATTTAAAAAATAAATAAGGCAATGAGTTCTTTACGAGTTAAGTTAGGCAGCTAGCCAGGCAATACATGGAAATATTATACCTCACAATGAGCTTGTCCAATCAGAGAACTAAATTTGTACCACATGACCATGGTATTTTTCAGCGAATACTATGACCTAGGCAATTTGAACCCTGGGTGTTTTACCCGGGGCCATGGTATGCGACTTCGAATACCACGCTTGAGCGGGAAATTCGACTTTTTTAAATGTAAAGTTATCAAAAGTTGTGTTTTGAAATTAAAAGTTAATTGAATGGTATTTGTTTTCTACTTATTTTTGAAAGGTTCGGTATAATATACCATTTATAGACCTTACATGTTGCAGAATCAAATTATTTTTCTCCTAACTATATTTCGTTAAGCACTTAATTGTCTTTAGTATATTGACCAGCTGTCAATGTAAATCCCCACTTCCAAATGGGAAATCAACCTTGTTCCCATGATCTTTCCTGGGCACATTGATTAAGACCCCTAGTAATTAAGTCATAAAAAAGAAAATATTCTGTTTCTGTCAGTGTGCAGGTCATCTTTACCTCTAATTTGGCAACTTATTATTATATAAATAATTTAATAGTTTGTTCTCATTTTGGTATATTAAACCTGCTGATTTGGTGACAGTTTTTAAATATTAAAAACTAAAGGCCTATCACCAGTTGGAATGGGCTTAGCTAAGGTGGAATACAAAAGGATATTTTCTAGTTATCTATCTTGGATTCCTTTACGACAAAGGGCCCACACTGATAGTATGACATGGCCCCCCGCAAAACGTTAATCTGGCCCTGGCCTCCTCTCCTCCCCAAAAATTCACCAGCATGTGCAAGCACCAGCAAGCACTGCTCTTTTCATATCCAACATTAATTCAACAGTTGCCGCCGCAATTCTGAAACTAGTTTTCGATCTACTAAAATTGAAATCTATTTAATCATGCTTACAATGCGAAGACCGAAAATTGATACTCTACCGTTGAGATTTACAGGGAATCAGCAAACAGCATGTAAATACCAAACAGATATTTCCCATAACACACAGCCAATCATGATCAATCCTTGCAAATGTTTACAAAATTCAAAAAATGAATTCTGTATACTTATTCGCACCCCACCTCCCCTATACATAAACCTTGGGAGGCGAGATTGGCAAGCTGCCTTGATATCAATTTTCAGTCTTTGTAGCATAAACATGAAGCAGATTTACATAGACCAAAAATTAGTTCCAGAATTGCAGCCGTTGAATTAACTACAATTATTTTTGGAATTATAAAGAGCAGTGCTTGTTGTATATGCTGGCGAATTTTTGTTGGAAGCAGTTTCAAGAGAATTTTCAAGTGTTTGTCTCAGCATTGAGAGTAGCAACCGCAAGCATCAAATTCTCGGACAATAGTAACTGAACAAAAGAGGAATGAAAGGAGAACACAAACTACCAGTTAGGCAAGTAAATTTTGTTTGAAGAAATGTGTATTATATAACATATTTTTTCTATAAAACTCTATTATACTGAAACAACACCCCAACATTGGGCCGCCTGTGATAAAGCCGGTTACAGACGAGTAAGTTTTAGCATGCTAGCTTTTGAACAAGTGCACTTGTCATAGAAAAAATTGTCAAAGTACAAATTTTGTTCGTCTGTATGGGTCAACAAAGAAAACTTGTCAAAGTAATCTGAGCATTTGATGTGATTGGCCATCGGACTATTATAATTTTTCTGTCATGGCGGCGATAAATACCTTTTTCTGACACGTTCACACCAGTAAATAAAACTTGTCATATGAAAACTTGTCATATAAAATTTGTTGCATATACACACGTGCACTTGGCAAATAAAATTTGTCACAGAAAAACTTGTCATAGAAAACTTGCTCGTCTGTAAACCGGCTTAATTTTATAATGCTGAGAGTACAAATACAGTAGCATTAAAAATTTAAAAGTTGATTTATGAACAAGAATACACGATATGTGGTTGTTGTAAATCAACACAGTATATGAGCATAGTATAACTTGTATCTTGAGCACACAAGATGCTTTAATGGTTTGATTTGAAGTATTTTGTAAAATATTATATTTTCAAAAGTTGTCGGCTGGAGATGAATCAACAGAAATACTGGCCGACATATTAAATTGGCATATGGACATCAGGACATGAAATCGTGGCAAAAACAAGATTTTTAGAAGATTTTGAAATAATACCTGTCAATAATCTCAAAATCTGACGTTTTAAGACTAGAAAAAGCGGAAACTTACCTCTTAATAAATTCCCGAGACTTTATATCGTTCGCCGAGACGCCGACTTCGAACACTTTTCCCGCCTCTCATGCCCACGAGGCCCACGACGCCAAAATATATTGCGTGTGTTCACGCGTGTCGAGGTTGTCACGCGTGCACTTTTTTGTGTTCTAGTCACCAGTCCTAGAAGCTAACAAAAATTTAAAACAAGTTGGAAAATGGTGGCTTATAAAACTGACAAATTGACAATGCTTTTTACTTAAATTAAAAGAACTGTACCAATGAGAAATTACCTAAAACTATGTCATGAAAAGCTCGTCAAACCATAACCATGTCAAGATCAAAAACAGAAGACCATTGTTTACAAACAATAAAAACAGTACTGAAAATGTTGACATCCAACATGATCAACATCAGTCACGTGTTGACGGTATCGTGCAACCTGAACGAAAGCGGTCAAAGATTGCTTACCCTATTCCCTCAAACTTCCATGGAAAGAATTCTTCAGAAGTAAAACCAACTAATGGCTTGTTTTCCAAGCCAATCAGCCAGTCAATGACCATAACAGCAAGTAAAAATGTCCAACAACAACCAACCTGTCTCGAAACAGAGGGCCCCAGGCCTGGGTTTGAAAAGGAAGCGATCGATTCTGATGGATCTCTCAATGTAAGAAGAAAAAGATCCAACAAACGAGCTCTTTCATCAGACCATGAAAAAACTAACTCTGACAGGAAAGATATCTTAGATGATGAATTGCTGTGGTTGCCAACTGTTAAGAATCATGATAATTGTAGTACAAGCAAAAGGAACAACAATATTGTAGATACATACGACATAGATACTGGTATGTCTAGTCAAGACTCATTTGCTGATCTCTTTGCCTCAACAACAAATACCCCTGTATGCACACCACAAAGCAGTGTTCCAAATTCAGAAGTGTTTTCATCACAAAGTGATTGTAATTTAAAATGTGGTGGCAACTTATTCTCAGACCTTTTTGATGACGATGATTCAAAATTGGCAGAATTAGATGTTAGTGGCATTATTTTATCATACAGTTCTTCATGTAAAGAGCTGGAAAGTCAGAAAACACAATCAGACACTTGCAGTGAGATGGAGATGGAAATAAATAAAACTAATAGTAATACTGCTTGTAAAACCTATAAATCATCACACACTGAAAAAGATCCAAAGGTAATAAATTCCTCAGATCAAAAAGCATTACAAAAAGTTAAAGCTAATGATAAAAATGTCAACACAAGTGTGTATAATCAAGGGTGCAATAATTCATCACATGCAGAAAAGGATCTAAAGACAATGAATATGTTAGATAAAAGATTACCGGTACAACCAGTAAACACTGATGTTAAAAATGTAGATACAAATAGGCAAAATCAGGCAGACATTTCATGCAAAAGTACTGGTAATATGAAGAATGAATTGAAGAATGAATGTCAAGCAAAAGATACAAGTGAAGAATTGTTTTATGGCTTGCCTCCAAAGGTGGGAAATCTGATTAAGAAACACAAAGGAATTGAAAAGTTATATGGTAAGTTTTAAGGGCAAATTTATATTTCATGGTTTTGGTCAGAACTATCTGAAAAGGATTTTGGAGCCAACACGTACGTTAGGCTTGGATGCAGGCCTTGAATTTCCCTGAAATCAATCGACGGCAATGGCGTTAAAAATTGCCGTAGAACGTAACAGCTGTCTACGGCAATTTTGGCAGTTTCCACGGCATTTTTCAAATTACTGTAATAAAACTTTAATTTTATTGTTACTTTGGATTTTTGACAAGCTAGAAACATGTCTATGTAATTTCTTTAGTGTTTTTTTTTTCGAAGAAAACTGAGACTAAAATAGTGATTTACGCATGATTTGATCAACATCTGAATTCAAGTATCAAAGTAGTAATGCACAAACTACACGGCAAAAATTTGCCGTCGTTGCCGCAATGATCCACGGCATTTTGTTCTCCCTCTACGGCAATTGCCGTGATAAAATTCGAGCCCTGCTTGGATGGTTTACCGGTTTTTCGGTTTTATTTTCAAACCGGTTTTTTCGGTTTAGCTTTTACAAAAACCGGAAAACCGTCATTACGTATTTGTTTACTGTCATTGCCTGAAACTCGATCTTAATTCTCAAAACATGACGCTAATTAAATTCAATTACATGACACTAGATACAAATTCTATTCTTTTTTCGTAAAGTCGGTAAGAACTAAAGAGGTATAAGTTTTCAAATGCGTTCTTGACCCTTTTATTTTAAAACTGAAGTCGTTTTAGGTTACCTTTGCACAATTTTGCGTTTTGGCGTGTACTGTTCGTTTGCTTATGTCAAAAAAATACCACAATTCCTCCTCATTCAGTTGAAGTAAAAATTAAAGGGAAAAAAACTGGTTTTACCGGTTTAGAAGCAGATGGTTTTTCGGTTTTAATTTTAAGCAAAACCGCCCAAGCCTAACATACGTACCCTACATTAGGGATAAGCTGATCACAAAAAAGTGCCAATTACCTGATTCAATTAATCGGTGGCCGATAATACCAAATAATCGGCTGATTAATTAGCCAAAGCCAATAGATGATTCCACCTATCAAAATTTACTATTATTTCCATTTACACATTTACCATTATGTGTCAGTTGTTTTGATGAACATGAGAAACCTTTGAGTGTTAAAATTACACTTAAAAAGCTAGTGTACCAAAGCACTCGGCCACAGTATCTCTGGCATTCATTCATGGCAGTCTTCTCTTCCTTCCTGCTTCTAAAGATTATTACCAATTATTAAGAAAGCCTTCGCAAGAAATATGAAAATATTTTGGGCGCAAAGCTTTATTCAAAGTTGCACTGTTGTGAGGGGTGAAAAATGCAAAGTCTGCCATGGCGTGAATATAAATTTGAACCTTTTGGAAAAATTACACTTCAACCTTATTAAACTCTTTAAAACATGCTGTGTCTATTGCTGCAGATCCCGTTATAAGAATGGAAGTCCATTTAAGGTACAAGAATGTCAAGTTCAGACCTGCCAAGCTCGGACTTCAGATAAGACTGTGACATCTCACAGTTTGGCTTCTCTAACGGTATTGCTAATAACAATATGTAAGATTTGACCAAGGCTCCTCCAATTGTCCATGTACTCATACATAGGTGAAATTGGGCAAAGTGCTGAAGTGCTGTAAAGCACAATTTTTTACTGAAGAATTAAGATATGTGACTTTATTTATTATTGTGTAATGTGGAATTGAGTGACTTGATGGCAATTTTCGGCATGCATGCGGATCTGTGGAACCAAAATTTAAAAGTGTGGCTTTCAGGCCAAATGCGTGGCATGTGGCAGCTCTGATATTGGCATATCCAGTGGCAGAAATCTTGGTGGGGCGGCAGGGTGACCGCCCCCCACCTTCCGGAAAATTGGCAAATTTTCGGAAATTTTGATCTAAAAGAGGGCTAAAAACAGTCTTTTCGAGTGCAAATGGAGGGGGGGGGGGGGCATGTCGTAAATTTGAAAGTTTTGTCGGAAATTTAGGGGGCTTTGCCCCCCCCCCCC
>CACRXK020016885.1:0-11029 GCA_902702795.2 Paramuricea clavata | reverse complement strand
AATTACAAACGCTCGAAATTGTTTAGAAAGTTCTTTACCACATCATGCAGATGGGATACAGTCTCAAAAGTGAAAGAATTATGTGAAATATATTAAGTGAGTTAAGAATATAAAAAACCAAACAGATCTTTATATAATTAATATAAAGTAGACAAACAATGGATATTAAAAACTAGCAGTTAAAGAAATCAATAAAATCATCTACCAATTTGTACAAAAATCGTTTAACTTACCTTCTAGACTAAGGTTATGAAGAGATGTATCAAGTTCCTCCAAATGCCAATTGTTTTCTGCCATAAATAGCGTTAAACCACAGAACCGAAAATCAAACCAGAGAACCGAACATTATTTGACAGAGGCTTCCCTTTCTCTTTTCCCTCTTCCCGTCTTTCCCCGCGAGCTTGGTAATGTGATTCCCTATCATCTCCAAATGTCCACAATGCCCCTTTTTAACCCCCGCAAGCCCATTTCTCTGCCTAGCCCGCTACTGCCCGCAAGTCAAACCGGTCAAACTTTATATAGAAAGAAAACAAACACATAGAGAAAGAATTCAAAACAAACTCATAGAAAGCCGAAAACATACTACGAAGCCTCTGCGGAGGAGAATGTCTTATTCGCCAATTTTAGCGTGTAGCACGCGCGTGCGAGTAAAAACCCGTCGTTATACCCGATATTTTTAAAATTTCAAAATGAACATTTCTACTCGCCAAATTCAAACGAAATTTTGGACATAAATGCGCTTGAATACAAGGAATATTTCACTCATATTGATTTGTGGCAAACTCTGAAGATTTCAAAAGATATTTAACCTTCTATGGAAGCAAGATACAGAATATTTGGCCAAGCGGTGAGTAAATCTATGATTGTTTCGGTTTGTGTAATGTTTTGATGGCATTCGACCCCCCGTTGAAAAGGTTATTTTATTAGAGCTCAAATGCATATTCGTCAGGCGCGGGAGGGAATACGTTATATGATGGATTACGTTATAAAAATGGAATTGTAAAATCGTCAAAATGTCGCTTGTCGATAAAGAGTTAAATTTTGTTTTGGTTTTTAATCTGATCAATCCAATATAAATAAAATTGAGATTTCTTCATGGGAAGTGCTGACGTATGGTATTTACGCACGCGTTAATTTGTTTTCGCAAAACGAACGAGCGAGTGCAACGAGCGAGTGTGTTTTGCCAAAACAAATTAACAAGTGCGTAAATACCATACAAAAGCACTTCCCATGAACAAATTTGTTTATTTTATAGATACATAGAGATTTTCTATTCAAAACGGTCTTAAAATGGCACTTTATTTTATCATTTATAGCGTTATCATGCAAATATTTTACAAACTTTAGAATATATTAACAAGCAAAGTTCTAATTATAAACAAGAATCGTTCTTTTTTTATAACAGGAAACAAACTTTTAGAACTTTTACCAGACTTCAAAATAAAGGAAGTAGTTAACAGTCACGTTGGGGATTTTTTACCGTGAAAACGCTCGCGCACGAAAGCGAGGCTAGGTTCGCCATATCGCGCATATCAAAGATATGTAAAAACAAAATGGCGACTAATACTCCTAGCGCCAGTAATCTAAATTTGTTTGTCGAAGACGTTTTGTCAAACGGGAAAGCAAAATACCTAAAAGATTTACCAATAGGAAGTCCGAAATATATGGAATCTTCGAGAATGTTCGACAATCTGTTAAAGATAGCAGGTGGCCTTTGCAAAGAAGTGATTGCCGAGGACGAATTCGAAAAATTGGAGCATCACATTGTGGAAATACACCCGTTTGCCGTTCTTGAAATATCGATTTGGCATTGCCAAATTACGAGAAGGCCGAAAAAGAAAGCCCTTGTCCAAACTGGGTGGAAAATAATTCTTGTAAGAGATTTACCGTGTAAAATTTTTGAACATATTGTGCGCATATTATGCACAGCAAATACTTGCTTTGCGACCAAAACAACTCGAACAACAGTGGAACATGTCGTTGAATTTACCGACGTGAGGAAGCTTATGTATATATTTAAACAAGCTGCTGGTATCCACAAGGATTTGAGGAAAACCTTTGCCCACTTGGGGGTAGCTAAAGCCATTAATTGTATCTCAAGAAAAGCCATTCAAACTTTCATACAAGGTGAAAAATGAACAATTGAAAGTCCAATGCCACTATGGATTTTGGAACAGCCATGGGGTACCACAGTTTTAGAACAATCCATTTTAAAATAAGAATTCAGAATACAAAGACAACCTTTAATATTGTTTTTTAAGTTTTGTTATATCGCTGTATTCCCATATTTATGTGCAATATGTTTCAGTGATTTTTAGCTAGCTACTTATTAACATTTGCCACATGCAGGAAGGTTAGCTAATAAATGCACTAGCCAATACGGCAATACCCCAACCTCCCAATCCATACCTCACGTATCCGGTATCCCTGTATGTTCAAACGGTATTTAGCTCAAGCGGTTAGGTCATGAAATTGTTAAGATCGCGACAAGCCTGATACAGGCACCATACCTTTCACAAGGGCTATAGGAATATTTTTAGATACTTATAATGAAGTTTGAAGAAAAATTGTGACACGGGAAGTGACGTATTAACTTTGTTGAACCATGGTGTTTTCCTAAAAATCTGTTGTTAATAATTTTAACTTAAATGATTTTACCGAGACATTTTGGTCTAACTACAACAGGTTCAAAAGGACAAATTATTATAATCCACTAATGCGCACCCTACAGGTGGAATCCCCTGATTGCATATTTTATGGCACCCTTCTGAAATTCATCTCCAGGCTAAATGGATGGATTTCCGAAGCGGTGTAGTATCTGACCTATCAACTATTGTTCCCTCAGTGGCGTAGCCAGGCCCATGGGCCCACGAAATAATTTTTCCGACTGATCTTCCCTACCAAAACAAAAGCAGTCAAATGCCATTTTGTCTTTCAAACCACTATCAATGTCCAAATCAACCTCGGTCCTAGGGTAATTTGAGAAAGTACCCTGGCGGATCGTGGTCACATGGTTGCCCAGATTTTGGGCAGCCATTGGTCAAGCCCAGCCTTATTGGTCACATTTGGGAAATAAAGTCAATCAATGCGACCACGATCTGCCAGGGTCCTTTCGCTCCGAGAGGGGTTAAAGTACCCTTAGACCGAGGTTGTGTCCCCGTGGACACCATTGAGACGGGCGGATTCATACTGGTGTGTGAGGATGTATTCAAGTGATCATTGTTTACCAAACACATTGCATGCATACATTGCATAGTCACATAAAATTTTTAAAATGTAATTAAAAATAATCACAATATTCACATAAATATACTTTTCTAGCGAACAACATTTTACAGTGTAATTTTCAAAAGTATACCTGCATAATAAATTATGTTAAAAAGGTATATGTACAACATCATTTTTTTAAATACCTGCGCAAACTTGTGCAGACGTCTCTCTTTTCAATGCTTTCTTTGATAGATTTTGTAATTTTAGAAGAACATATTTTACATTCATCCATTAACACATCTTTAGAAAGGCCACAGTTAATTACAAAAATCATCTGTATTACATCTTAAAGGCACATACTTAAATTTGGTCTTAGAGTAAGTATCAGTGTATGGGTTTTGTTCTCTCAGCCAAACTAATGATACATATTCATGTCTGAAAATCTGCTGCCATTTGTTCTGAGGTGTAGTATTTTTAGCATATTCCCCCAACCGTTGGTGTTTTGCCTCCCGGCCTTGCATGGTATTTAAACCTAATCCTGTTTTGAACTTTTCAAACATTTTATTAGCATGCACTGGTACAATATAGCCCAATGTCCAAACACTTACTGTAATCCTACTAAGAATTAATGCAGCTGCATTAAAATAGTTGACACAACACCTATTTATGTTAGCAAGTAGCTCCTGTTTCATATCCATTATTCGTGAAAATATCGACACTGCATCCCTAAGATTAACTGCCATAAATGCAATAGCATAGATAATAAGGTCTTCATAACAGTCTAAATCGTTTGGCAGTAAAACTTTCACTAGTTTCGAAAAACCAGTACACATCAATCTGGTTTCTTGACCAGTGAATCTGAAGGAAAAAGCAATGCCACTTTTACGACCTTCTCTAAACCACCGTAAGATTGAGATGTACAATCGGTTTGCTTTTACTTTCTTTTTTAAACATGACAAAAACTTTCTCAAACAACAGCTCTTGGGTAAATCTGTTATTTTTTTGGCACTACTTGGAATAACTGTTTTTGAATTTATCACATATGCCAACAATTCTGTAAACAAAAATTCCTAATTATTGTTTGCCAAATGTAATGGTTCTACAACAGCCTTGTCTATAAAAGGCCCTAAAATAGGTTCAAATTCTTGGCGAGATTTTTGAGTCGCAATGAACTGAGTTACCTCAGTCCGGCCAACTATCTGTTTGGTGTAAGCTTACTCTTGTGTTTTTCAACACGTTTTACATCTTGCAAACGTTTTTGGTAGTTCCACGGTTTAAAATAATCATCTCAAGTTGACCCAAAAGTTACACCCATTTTACCCTTTTCGGATTGTGAAACATTAGAAAATGATGAAAAGTAGGTGGCTGAGTTTGGAAGCTCCCCGGAGATAAAGGCTAACCACTTCATATCTTCCGGAATTAACTCAAACGAAAAAGAGACAGAAATTCCCTCAATGATGTATGATTTCTTTTCAATCATTTCCATCTCTTTTCTAAGTAGCTTACCATACTCAACCATTGATTGGTGCTCTTCCGAGCAATTTGCCCCACATATTAAATAGTTTTCATCACAACTTCCAACTCTATCGGCAACATTTAAAAAAGAAATAAGCCAAGCTGTTGCCTGGTTATATTTAGCAAATGGGGCCCAGTCTGCTCCTATGGATACCTGATACATGCCTTTAGGGGAACTGAACCAGTTAAGAAAGCCAGGTCGTGCATTATCTATAACTAAGTACAGATTTGCAAGCTTAAGTAAAGTGGACTCTAAGTCTCTATAACAACCTGACACAGCATGCTCACCACTGTTCAGTTCATCGTCTGATTGTTTATACTTGCCTTGGTGTCAACATTGACGAAAATTTGACCTGGGAAAAACATATTGATATGATATGTTCAAAAGTCAGTGCGGGAATCGGTGCTATAAGACGTATTAGGCCCTTCGTATCGTCTGCGACACTAAAATTGATGTACAATGCTATTGTGCAGCCCTACTTTGATTACTGCAGCCCTCTCTGGGACAACTGTGGATTAGGCCTCAAGGACAGGTTGCAGAAATTTCAAAATCGGGCTGCAAGAGTAATTTCTAGTGCGACTTACGATGTTCGGTCTGTTGATTTACTTGAAAGCCTGGGTTGGAAACACCTAGAACTAAGGCGAACTTATCTAAAATCTGTTTTCATGTATAAAATTCTGAATAACCACACCGCACCAAATCTAAGAACATCCTTTCGATTGAATAATGAATGTGATAATACCTATGATCTTAGAAATAGAGAAACCGATTTGTCTCTTCCTAAACCGAATACCGATTCTGGTAAAAGATGCTTCAAATATAGCGGAGCGGTAGTATGGAATAATTTACCGTATGTGGTAAAAGTAGCGGAATCTTTAAGTTCTTTTCGAAGAACTATTAATCAGGCAAACACTTAAAATTGGCTCGTCCTGTTGCCTACTGTATATGTAATTCTTCTTTCTTTGTTTTTGTATTTTTAATGTTTACCTGTACTGTATATTTCTCAAAATCACGCCCCTCATGGAAATCAGCTCCGAGTTGTTGAGGCCAGCGTGCCTAAATAAATTCTTGTATGTATGTATGTATGTTGATCCAACTGTTTGTCAAGAGCCGATTTTTCACCCGATTAGCACGTTTGACGCCGGCTGACAGCCGGAAATTTTGTCTCCGATTGCTCGGCTGCCAGCCGGGCTGTACTATAGTATACTAATCGTTCAAAAAATGCGCGCATTTCGGAGACTGGTTCTAGAATGTTTCATAAGCAAACAACCACCAAAAGTACATTAAATTTTCCGAAAATCATCGAAATGCATCTAAATTCATCTTCCCAATGCATACAGCTAGCTATGCGACAGGTAAATAAACCAGAAAAAAATTACGGCAAAGAGAAAAATTTAGCCTGCGTAGCAGGCGCTATTTAGGGGGGAGGGCGAGGGTGGGAAAAGCTAGGGGCGAATGCGAGAGCGAGGAAAAATGGAAGGGGCGAGAAAGAAATAGCGCCTGCAGGAAAGCCATATGTTTTCCCATCTGCCCAAGTCCCGCCCATTAAAAAACAAGCCAATCAGTGATTAGACGCAACTAATGGTTTTCCCAATGACAGATCTGGTTTCACAACAGTATGCATAATCATAGTTAATGCGCGTGTATACTATAAATGCGCGTGTATACTATATACTTTCCTGCAGGCGCTATTTCTTTCTCGCCCCTTCCATTTTTCGCCCTCCCCCCCTAAATAGCGCCTGCTACGCAGGCTAAGAAAAATTGGGAACTATTCGCGCTCACTCTGGGGTTCGAACTCACGACCCTCGGCATACACGCTGAGTGTTGTTCCCTCTGCGCCACCACGTCTTACACGGAAAATATGTTAATTTATTGTATATACATAGATTATTCTTAGCCAGCGCGATTTATGATTGCGTAAATACGTACACCATTGTACACGGCCAAGGGTACAGTACCAGCGGAGCCGTATCTACTCTTTAATACAATATTTACAATACATCACGGCATAGATCACGGCTACCAGCCGGGGTTATTTAACTGTAATACAATTACTACAATCAGTACAATGCAATACGAGTGTCAGCCGAGCCTGTCGGTAGTATACTATAGTATACTCAATACATCATGGCTACCAGCCGGCAATACGGCTATCAGCCGGGTGTGTCTGTAGTATACTATACTATACTATAGGACCTATAGTGTACTACAAAACATCACGGCTACCAGCCGGGGTTATTTAACTGTAATACAATACTACAATGCAATACGAGTGTCAGCCGAGCCTGTCGGTAGTATACTATAGTATACTACAATACATCACGGCTACCAGCCGGCAATACGGCTAACAGCCGGGCGTGTCTGTAGTATACTATACTATAGGACCTATAGTGTACTACAAAACATCACGGCTACCAGCCGGGGTTATTCAACTGTAATACAATACTACAATGCAATACGACTGTCAGCCAAGCCTGTAAGTAGTATACTGCAGTATACTACAATACATCACGGCTGTCTGTAGTATACTGTAGTATACTACAATACATCGCGGGTACCAGCCGGCAATACGGCTATCAGCCGGGCCTGTCTGTAGTATACTATAGTATACTACAGACAGGCAGGCGGGTGATAGCAAATAAATAAAATATAATATATTATTACAGTATAATATAATATATTATTAATATATTATTATTACCGTTAAATAACCCCGGCTGGTAGCCGTGATGTTTCATTGTTTTGTAGTATACTATAGCTATAGTATACTATAGACAGGCCCGGCTGTCGGCTGATAGCCATATTGCATTGTAGTATATATTGTATCACAGTTAAAAATAACCTCGGCTGGTAACTACAGACAGGATCGCGATCGGCAGATTATACAATTACTTGATGGTTTCCGTGTTTGGATGGCCTGTCCAAACATGCGGAAATGTTACGAGAGTTAAGAAAAGCTCGCGAAAGGCCATCCAAACACGGAAACCATAAAGTAATTGTTTTATAAAATAACAACAAAGTTTAAAATTCCCGCCAAGGCTCTTTAAATTTCCGTGTTTGGATGGCCTGATCGAAACACAGGTTTCGACCAATCAGAGCACGCATTATAAATCATAAATCGCGCTGGCTAAGAATAACCTCTATATATACAATAAATTAACTTATTTTCCGCGTAAGACCTGATCGCGCAGAGGAATAACACTTAGCGTATATGCCGAGACCCTCGGCGGTAAGTTCGAATCTCGTTTATGGGGAGGGGGGGGGAGGGTGAGCTTGTTCTGCCCGACCGAAAGGGCGTGGCGGAAGTCGTGCCCGACGGACATTTCAGTCGTTACTTAACATTACATATTTTTTTGCCCGACGAGCGAGCCGTTAAAATTGTCCGACAAAACTGCAATATTACACCATTGGGGTGTCACACCCTCCCCCAGGAATTACGCACACCCCTGCGAATAGTAGTGATTGATCACAATAATCGGTATATGATTGGTCCAAAGATATTTTTACTATTATTTTGCTTAACACTAAAATAAATCAATGTTATCGATTTCTTATTGAACTAAATACAAAATAAATCCATACCTGAGTTGCATGTACAATGTTTAAGATTGATAAATAATCCAAGAAAAAAAGTACAATATTTAAGATTCATAAATAATCCATAAAAAAAGCCCAGTATTTTAATCCCGCAATTTTGTTTCGCGCATTCTGGGACCAAAACTATTGAAATACGTATTTAAATTTGAAGGTTTCAGCAATCTGTTGAACACACAAGTGCATAAAAGCTTGACATAAGTAAGTTTTATGTATTAAAGGACAATGGCAATAATTTTTTTTATTCTCGATATCTATTAAACATACCTACGGAATACTTAATTACGTATTTTCACTTATCTATCGCGTTTAGTTGTTCAGAAATATCATAAAACTTTCGACAGTCGTCCGCCATCTTGAAAAAAACCTGGTATGCTAATTTATGTGAGAATAAATTTGTGACGTCAAGAGCAGGGGAAACAAATATTGTCAATATAAAATAGTATGCGTGCGAACACATTCTACGAAGATTTTGATCAAAAAGTGCGGATAAACGCTACTACTCTACTGTGTGTTTCAGCTGTGTTTTTAAAATAAACGCGTTGATTTCGGCGGTAAAAGCGCTTTGATTATAAATGATTACCATAGGCATAGTCTGGTACTATATATGTCAATATGACAATATGCTCGCCTATTTTGTAGACTTTTATATTTTTACTGTTCTCGGTGATCACGGCTATGACCACATCAACAGGAACAATATCGCATAAATAAACACTATTAATGACTGAGAATATGTTTTGATTCTTTGCAAATCGCGTGTAGAAATCGTTTTGATGTTTTTGTGATATAAATAATGAGAGAACAACTTTGTTTATAAACTAAATTTTAATAAAGCATTAATATATACACCACTGCACTTTATTAGATAATAGGACAATTGCAAGTATAATAACATTTGTTGTAGGAAATTGGGGTTGCATGCTGCACATTATAATAAAGCTGATTGCATCGGAGGAATTATAGCATCTTCAACCTTGGATTTTGAATCAGCCTTGTTTTAATACTAGGCAGAAATGGCAGCCCTGTCTTTTTATGAAACACTTATTAAACAAAAAAATTTAGCCAAACGGCTGAGTTCAAAAACGAGGTTAAATTAAATTTCAAACCTGTTTCGAGCACCCCAGGCCGAGGGCTACTTTATTGAACAAATTCCAACGTTGTCAACAGTAAACGAGTTGATCCCCAGGCTTGAAAATGCTTCATGTAATCGTACTAGAGTTATTATTAAAAGAGCATAGATTTAGCCAAATTTAAATAAATGAACATTCAAACAATCTGAAAGCCCCAAACCGCTCTCGAATACACAATTCCCATTATAGACTTATTTTATAACTGGGCAAGGAGATGCAAATAAATCACAACAGCTAGAAAGAGCATACTAAAATGAGTAACATTGCAAAGCTTTGTTGCGAAATGTTGTAAAATGCGGAAAACATAGCAAATTTTGTATACTTTTGTATTGCGTGCGGAAATCATTTGGGCCGAAAATGTAGCAATTTTAGCCTGCGTAACGGCTCAGAGAAAGTAGAGCCTGCACGAAACCCCCTGCTTTGCCATTTCCGCCCACTTAGCCTGCGGGCTACGCTCACTTTAAACAGATGTCAAAATTGGCCAATCACACAGATTTACTTATCAAAATGAAATATAAATGTTGCTGTATGTTCGCAAATTTCAAAACGAAATACTGTAATATACAGATGGCGGCTAAAGAAAATTGAAGTCTGTGGGAATAGCGCTAGGCCTAGGGCAGTCTCCATCGTTGTCACAAATAGTTTGCAGTCCGTATCTACGATATTTCGTAGCTTTCTCGCACACGTACAAATAGAATTTATAGTTTCGACAGCGGTCAACCGTGATGTATTAAATGTTAAAGTTTCGAGTGATGCTGATAAGGGAATACTAAGGTGTTTAAAGCCATCACTTCACAGAGAGCAAGTCCTGTTCATAAGACAGAAGCATTTATAGCAATTCTCTCCTGGCACAAAATTATTAGCTACAAAATCATGAAGAAAAAATCTATTTGTCGTCGATGAATTTATGAAAACGAACACGCTCGTGAGTTGTGAAAGAGACGCTGCTAACAGACAGCAATCCAACGAAGACACCACAGTCAATATCTCTAGAGCTTTGTGAACCAAGTTCGCAAATAACTTTAATGTTCAACAGTACATCGTGGCTTTTAAGTTCTTTTGAATGCAAAATTCAAACAAGCGCCTCCCAATATTAATACATCCGCCGTGTTTGTATCAATTTTAGCATAAATTAGCATATTTTTTTCATTTTGAACCAATCAGATTTCTCGTCCTCTGAGAGAACAAGTAAATTCGGCAAAGCAGGGAGTTTCGTGCAGGCTCTACTTTCTCTGAGCCGTTACGCAGGCTATAGCAATTTCCGCACGCAATACCAAAGTATACAAAATTTGCGAACTTTGCAAGGCTATATGTTCCGCATTTTACAACATTTCGCAAGTAAACTCTGCAATTTTACTCATTTTAGTATGCTCTTTCTAGCTGTGGTGATTTATTTGCATCTCCTTGCCTAGTTTTAAAATAACTCTATAATGCGAATTGTCTATTATTGTGTAAACACACGCAGCCTGACGCAGGAAGTGGCCTTCTGTTCTTATTACCCAAAATCTGAAATACCCAACGCGAACATCGTTGGTAAGCTACTAGTCTATACATTTTGTGTATCTTGTCCAAATCT